>JAWPHD010008143.1:0-118899 GCA_037043455.1 Cyrtodaria siliqua
TGATCTTTCTTGTCGTGCCCTTAATGGTTTATTCTCTTGTTGCTCTGGCTTCTGCCAAGTCAATGAGTACCTTCATTATGGCTTTCTAGGCTATTGTTGTTGTTTTTTTATTATATTTACACGAGCATATTTGTGTTTTACTTATATTGCCTATTGATACTGCCTTGTTGGTTAGAGATTAGATCATGGCGGGGATTTATTTATTTACACTGTCCTGTTTTAATGGGATGACGGTAGGGTAAGTGTGAGGTTTGGTGCACCCTATAACTGGTTTAAACCCCAGTGGCCTACTTTGCCACTGACCGTTCCAATGCGGTAGCCCTATTGTCAACCTTTTTGTGTTTGTGATGTCGTTTGCTTTTATTATTACTTTTGCCTTCTTGTTTGTCTGTTTGCGTGTTTTTTATTTCTGTGTTTTGTGGTTGACTGTCGTCCTTGAATGCTACTTTCCCTGTCCGATCTTTTTATATTTCTTTAAAATTTTAAATGAATTCTTTCTATTTGTATCGATTTTGTATAACCCAAGTTTCGAAAATATAATGTAGAATAGATCCTATAAAGGCAGAAAACAACTGGCACATAGTACTAGGTTTTAATTTGAAATCGCGTGTATTTGCTAAAAGCGAATTAAGTGCTTTTAAGCTATTACCAAATACATATTCTTGGTTTAAAGCACAATTCACAGTATAGTTAAAAACTGTACCAAGATAATTAAAATCATTTACTACCTCTGACTGTGAATCACTATAGCAAACTTCATTTGCCCTTAGAGACTCTCGCTTCCGAAATACCATATTTTTTGTTTTATCACAATTAACTTCTAAACTCCAATCATTACAATATTCATTTAAATTATTTAGGTTATGTCGTCGGCAAAAATAATGAGATCAACATTAAATCGTCTATCTGCAAACCACTGTAAAAAGAGTCTTGAAATGATAATTCCATATCTTTCAAAAACAGAGAAACATTATAGGTGAGATTATCTCCCCTTGCATGAGACCAAAATCTCCGAGTAAGAGTTATATTTTCTTACGCATGATTTTACTCTTACGTTTTACTCTTACGTTTTACTCTTACGTTTTACTCTTACGCCGGATTTTACAAAGTGGTTCGACTGTAAATAAGTACTGATAAAGGTGATCCTTTGAGAGCAACTAACACAATTAAGAGAATAAAGCGGCAGTCTCGGTTTTAATGAGTCTGTTCATGAGAAGTAATGGTAGAAGCAACACTTCTCACGCCCCCTAGCACCGGCTTAAGCGGTATTCTACTTCAAAGCCACCTATATTGGGCTCGTTGGTCCCAAAGGACCAGTAAAAGATAACACTACTGATACGTAGCACGGGTGTAAGACTGGTGTGTATATGATATATTATATTTATATATTATAGTCTTCGTATTATATTACTGCTGCCTAGATTAGAGATTACAAGCTGGCGAGTATTTCTTTATTTGCACTGTCCCGTTTTATTGGCATAACAATAGAATAAGAGTGACGTTTGGTGCATTCTAGAGCCTGTATTAAACCCCCATCGGCCTTTTTACCTCTGACAAAGGTTCCAGGGACATACCCATATTGTCGAACCTTGTGTGTTTGTGGTGCTGTATACTTTGAAAGTTTAGCTTGTAACAGTTGTTTGAATCTTTTAAACTTAGGACATTGTGTTTCATAACAATTTATGTTCTTTACTGCATGTGTGATATTTGAAAACAATATGGCAGTAATAGTGAGTGAGAATTATGTGAACATTATTATTTGTTTGGGTTTGAAAGATTGTCATGTGTTGGACAGAATAAAACTCAGTAGCATTTAATAATGCATGTTTGGTCAAAATCAATTATAAACCAATCGATACACCGTAACATGACTCTAGTTTCAGTGATTGCCATCTCTTTATTTTGTGATGCATGAAAATGCTATTTTAAATATAATGTCAATAACCTATCGGGTAAATTGTAATTAGTATCGTGTTGCAAAATGAAATCGTTTACAGAAGACGGACTTGTAGCGCTATTATGTTCATATAGACCGTAATGTTAGCTCTAAACAGTATAACATTTACTTTAATTCTCGATGACAGATCACATATCCATTAAAATCTCTAAAGCTCCATTCAAAATTACAAAAAATAGTAAAACAACAATGACAACAATGTACCCCATTTGGCTAAAAATTAAAGCAGATGACCCTTCTGGGGAACAAACAGCCTAGCCACAACGTTTTATATTTAAAATCTTACCGTATAAAAAGTATTGCCAGTCTGCACTCTGATGACCAATTTATTTGCTTTTTGCAACCATATCTTTGGAAATCTATTCTCAACACGACAACAGCAAACATACATACATATTTCATCGCTTAATCAAGTACATAATCCCAAATGACACCACTGATGGTACTACTTTCGAGTACGACCATTTTCAACTTTTGACCTCTCTGGTTACCGGTCCAAGTCCAGACAAATATTACAGCATGACGGTGTATTGATTTTAAGAAGTCTGGAAAGCCCAAGTATTAAAGCTGCCTTTTTGTTAGAGATTATTAACCTGGCGGGGATATCTTTGTTCACACTGACCCGTTTGTTGGGATGACAATAGACTATAACCTGGTTTACACCCCCAGCGACCCTTTTGTCACTGACCGTTCAAAGGCGGTAACCCTAGTGTCAACCCGTTTATGTTTGTGATGTCATATCTTGCATTTTAATCATCTTTATAGTTGTTGTTTGTTTCTGTGTGTGTTTGTGGTTGACTGTCGTCCTTGAATGCTGTTTGTCCTGTTCGATATGTATATCTAGTTTTGCCATCGTACAAGTCAGAATCAATTATCCTTGCATGTCTAAGCAGTATACAACAATTGACAAAATAATTACAACAGTTACACTAGATAAACTATATACACTTTCAAAAATTAAAAGTATACTAAACAAAAAGGTTTAGCGAAGTTTTAGGGAAATAGGTTATATGTATATATGAACATTAATTAGAAATGCTAGATAAGGATGTGATTTTCAAAAACAATGTGTGTTTTTTTCTAAGTGAAGTATCAGAATTACTTCCCATATATCATGTATATTAAAAACAACTTATATCGTTGTACAAACACTGCTTTTAGCAAATGAAATGTTTGGCATTGACAAGAATTGTCCATTCTGTCTTTGTTTAAAACACGCTAAAGTGTGTTTACATAAGATTGTTGTTCTCAAACAAAATCATTTCAAATATCGTAGTTTTACAATGACCTCCCTGTTGAATGAAATGAGAACGATTTTCGATAACCTATAAAAGTGTGTTCCCAACATATTTGCCTTAGTTTTACCACCGAATTTGTTTACAAATAACTTTGCAGCATTATAAATGGTGATAGTTATGTCACTTTGGCCTCGAGGCCAAACCTACAAGGCCTCGTACATCGTCTGTTGAATTGACTTGCATTGTATGTGCTAAATTTGTTTTGCTCAGTATAATTTGGCGTGTTGTAGGCATAAAATCATAATTTTCAAGCGAATCATCTGTGTTCAAACGAAATTCGTGAGAGCACACAACGTCAAAATGTAAATAACCTTAATTGTTTGTGATATATAATCGTAGAATCGGCTCCACATTTGATTTTGATTTTATCAATATATATCACTATAATATTACCGTTTTTACTTCGCTTAGTTGACACGCTGAAAAGAACGATAATGTCGCGTTAAACAGATCAGCCATTAGTTATGCACGAAACCGCATTATCAGTCCATTGACAGAACCTGTCATAATAACGTATTTCATCGTGTCAATTTCAACCCTGTAATATGTACTGTGTTTGTAATTAGTGTAGTCTCCCTGGTGAATTTGTGTCTGCATTACCAGTAACGGATGGAGGGAGGTATGCATTATCGGTAACTTATTCGTTATTGGCAAAGGAAGGTTTTCATTTTTAATTATTTAAAAGAGTCCATCCTAGCTATCACGTACTGTACATAAATTACCTCAACACCATAAACAACATTGAGATATACACAATCAAAGCTCTTGAGAGATCTTGATATTCTTGAATCTCTTTATATATAAAACTAATAATTCTTTAACCTGGATTAACCCCCAGCGGCCTTTTGTCCATGAACCGTTCCGAGATAGTATGGTCTTGATCATCGTCGACGCTTGATTGTAATTACAAACATCTCAAACGATTGTGCAGAATCAAATTCGAAACCAGAAGCACGTGTCCGTAATTATAATTATTATTGACTACCCACATTAAGTTCGTCGATATAATGATGAAGTTTCCCTCTTTCTTTATTGATTAATTTCTTGTCTTTCTACCGTTCTGTATATCTTGGATAGAAGTTTTTTTTGTCTCAGCCAATCAGAAACGATACCAGAATCTCGGCAAAGTCATAAAACATTAGGAAAACTGTTCTAGACGTTTGTCTTCAAAACAAACAAGCGTCGCAGATGATTTAGACTAGAGACAGTAACATTGTTGTCAACCCTTCTATGTTTGCGGTGTCGCATATTAGGCTTAGATTTAATTATTTATACCTGACTTGCTTCTTTTGAATCCGTGTCTTTGGTTGTCTGTGTTCTGTGAATGCTTAGTCTTGATCATCGTCGACGCTTGATTGTAAATGCAAACGTCCAGACCGTTTGTGCAGTAATAAATTTGAAACTGGAAGCATGTGACCGTAATTATTTATTTTTTATTAAAGTATTTCTGACCATCCGCATTTAGTTCGACGATATAATAACGTAGTTTCCGTCTTTGTATATCTTTGTTTATTAATAATGGATTGTCTTTCTGCCATTCTGTATATCTTCGATAGTAGGTGTTCCTGTCTCAGCCAATCAGAAACCTTACCAGTGTATCGGCAAAAATCAAACTTTGTTCAGGAGGACTATTCTAGATGTTTGTCTTGAAAACAAGCAAGCGTCGCAGATGATCTAGACTAGTGAATGATTCATTTCCTGTTCGACTTTTGTATCTTTGTTTACGTATCAATCGTGCAAACTCGACAAATCCCGTCATTCTTCGGGAGTATGCTTTGTGTGTATTTCGACGGATCGACAAACAAATATTACCCAATCCTTATGAAACTTGGAAATAAAGATTATGCGCATAATATCTCGGTCAAGTTAAAAAAACAGCCCAACCGCCCCAGTACCAACGGAGTAATGGCCCTTTAATTATTGAAAATCGCCCAGGTAACAGCGGAGGTATGACCCTTCAATTATTGAAAAATAACAATTTTGCGATGTCCGCTCTTTAACTTGAACGAATATTATTCAATCCTTATGAAACTTGGAAAAAATATTTATGGACATAATATCTCGATAAAGTTCAAAAAACAGCTCAACCACCCCAGTAACAACGGAGTTATGGCCCTTTGATTATTGAAAATTGACAATTTTGATGATGTCAGCTCAATAACTTGATATTTGTTTTTCAATCTTGATGAAATTCGGGCAAGTTCGAAAACCAGTCCAGTCGCCCTGGTAACAACGGAGTTCGTATTATGTCGCGGCACTTACACTTACAATGATATACCCCTGCTAAACGAAGGTTATGGGTGTATACCGGTTTCACACAGTCCGTCCGTCCGTCCGTCCGTCTGTCCGTCTGCAGACGCGACATTGTCCGCTTCGTAACTCCTCTCCCTCTGAAGCAATGAAACTTCATAGCTGAACTGCCAGTGGTGAGCGAACAACTCCTATTGCTTTTGAGGTCAGTAGGCCAAAGGTCACCGGGACCCGATAATGAAAAACCTCCACTCCATAAATCCTCTCCCTGTGAAGCAAATCTCATGAAACTTAATAGTTGAAATGCCTGTGTTGAAAAGATGGCTCTTACTGGCTTTGGGGTCAGTAGGTCAAAGGTCAAGGCCACCATTACCTGATCATGAAAATCCCATTCCACTCAATCTTTACTCAAACGGTAAGATGGGAAATGGTGATGACTGGTAGCGGGGTATAATTTTCGCCCTTAAAAGGCGACAGCTCCAGATTATCACATTAAAAACAATTGCAGAGCATCAATTCTCCGGTAAGGATGTAACATTCAGCTGTGTCCTCGATTCAGTAGTCTGTTATACAGCATTCAAATATATAGTGAAACGGAACATACACAGTAAAGCAGTCTACTTGAGAGTGAAGACTAACATTCTATGGCACTAGCGTCCTATTTTGGAACTGTTCAAACAAGCCAGGATGCGGGTGCCTTTATATGAACTGCGCTGTTGACGTTGACCTTCCAGCGTTCAATCTACTTTTTTTACATTAATACCATTTTCAGTAGGAGCATGCCAACGTACCACCGCCGCTCCGGACATCACTCCCCCCACATGCCCCCACATCCCCTCCCCTGCACACACACACACACACACACACACACACACACACACACTACACGTTCGTAATTTATTTTAGTACAACTGGTCTTCCGAATACTCAAGGATCTGGCTACGTCCCTGCATAGTCATTTTAAACTAAATGTACGGTTAGATATGTTATACCTTCACCGCCATGGACAGGTGCTTAGCACCATTACTAGCGAGTAAAATACATGGAATGAAGGGGTCAACTGGTAGAATGATATATATCAGTTTTGATGGTGTTAGGCAGATTTGGTGTGCTGAAATCTCATGCTTTCCGCAAAATGTGTTGTTTTTCTTTGACTAATTCATTTTGAGAACATATCACAGCAACAAATTAATCAATAAAACATTTTTTGAGCCAAAAGGACCTTTAGCGTGGTTTTGCGCTGTACTTTTAGCAGTTTACCCCTTATAAAAACATGAGTCGTATATTAAGAACACCAAAATCATTATTTCTCCTCTTAAACTTCACTCTGTGTCTACTGTTTATCTTCTCCAGGGAAATGGGAACTGAAGACAGGATAATAGCGAGGATTGTGCGCATATAAAATCAATTCAATCTAACCAGTAGGCCAATCCAAGACGGTAAACCTGTCTTCACCACCCTTTCTGTTGTTTTTTGTCTCTTTCATTGTATTTTCAAGTCCTTGTTTGCAGTACAGTTCGGACTTACGATGCCATTGCGTTCGGACGCTGTGGTTTCTATAGGACCCTATATCTCATTTTAACCCAGAGTTATGTGCAAAACGTGCTTAAAACTAATGCCATTTCAAGATAAGGGTAGGCTTACCCCAGATGTTTATGCATGGAAACTGATTACCGAAGGAGGGTTGGTAGACTAGCGTATACTAATCTTACTTGCAGATATAGTTCTGGACAGATTATGCCACATAAATCGCCCACTAGCTTTTCGCCGATTTTATTCGTACGTGTTTTCCATGCAGATAAACAAGTCTTTATGGCGTCATGTTGTATATAAATGCACCATTACACTTGTTGACGTCATTTACTGCTTCCCACAAGTTAAAAATAAGAATTAAAATGTTATTAACTTGAAAATATGCTCTATGAAAGTCTCAAAGAATCTCTCCAAGTCTCACCAATGTCGTCCCAACGTGATGGGCGATTTCAAACTTCCGTTTTATCCCAGGCTTTGGTTCGAAAGATTATATCGTAGCGAAGAAATCAGAAGCAGGCCGGGTGACCGAGATTACCATTAGTATATAGATCTATTGGAGTTTTTTTACTTAAATTGTATCTGTTAGTAAATATAAAAAGGAAAAAAATGTAAGTGTTCTTAAATTACCATTTTAAATCTTCTCTAGTGGACAAGTAAGAAATCAATGGTAAACTGTCCTATTTGACTTTAGTTAGTCAGATCATATATTTGATTTTACCATTTATTTGCGCTCCATGGCTTCAGTTAAATACGTTTAATTCAATGATCACACATATATGGGATTGCGATTCAACAAGAGCGCTACAGACATTATTGGAACGGTTGCCTTGCGTGCTTGTGCAGGAATTAGCCGCTCTGTCAATGACATTTATACGGAGAATGACAAACTATTCTAAGCCATTTTGTTTTGGATGTTCTAGGATTATCCTGAAACAGTGTATTTTCGGAATTAAATAGGTAATTACCTTGTTGTTAGATCTAGAACATTGTAAATGCTTTATGTGCTCCCCATATGTTGTTACGTGATCTGCATTTTGTTTGTGCTCGACATTACTGTCTCTTTATTACGTATTAATAACGATGATTGAATATGTAATGTTGTCTGAATTGTGTTAACTGTTGTATATTTAGTTTCATTTTGATAATCCATGGCATGTTTTTACACAAAATTGGGAAAATGCTCAGGCTTGTCTATTTGGGAAATAAAAACACGCGCTTATATCCCTTTTTGGAAAAGATGTAATATTTCATCAATTATGCAAATATGACAAAACTATCCTTTACTTATATTTTCATCCATTATTTATTACAATTACTGACTACAAAGTTTGAAATGACTTAATAGTCAAAAACAGATTGCAGAATTAATGCTTTTTCTCAAATTCTGAGAGACTGCTCTTCCTGATTGGGAAATATTTCTGCCACGGTTGGGAAAAATGGTCAAGATTTCAATAGGGAAACGGCCTTTTACAGGCGTCAGTTACGTAAGGTAAAAAAATCCCTGTTAAATTACCAGTTTTAGCCTATTATTAATGTCATCGTTAATTTAATAATATCTTATGTCTTACACGTGCTTTATCTTTGTCGGTACAACAAGCCTTATTTATTTTTGTGAGCATATGTTAATCGTTATTTTGTCTTGCCGGAGTTACAAATATATCGTAACTTATAGGAATAATATAATCTCAGTATGTTGGTTATGGTTTCTTTATTTATACTGTTCCGATTTATTGGAACATCAATAGGGTATGATTGAGGTTTGGAGCACCGTAGAACCAGGTTTAAACACTCAGTGGCCTTTTGCCATTGACCGTTCCAAAGCGGTAGCCCTATTATCAACCCTTTTCTATTTGTGATGTAATATCTTGCGTTTTACTCATCGTTGTAATTATTGGTAGTTTCTGTGCGTGTTTATGGTTGACTGTGGTCATTGCATGTTGCATTTCCTGATAGACCTTTATCTCTACTTTTGTATTGCTTATTAATGCTTGTTCGTTAGAGAATATAATCTGGCGTGGATTGCTTTATTTACAGTCCCGTTCTACTGGGTAAGAGTAGATATAAAAATCGAACATGAAAAGAAGCATTTAAGGACCACAGTCAGCCATAAACACACAGAGAAACAAATAACAACTATAAAGATGAAAAAGGCAAGATATGACATCACAAACACAAAAGATTGACAATAGGGCTACCGCCTTAGATGGGTCAGTGTGGGGCAGAGGGAAGGCCGCTGGGGGTCCTAGGGCCACCAAACCTCACTCTTACCACATATTGTTATCCCAATAAACGGGACATGTTAAATAAAGATATCCTTGCTATGTTATACTCTCTAACAGACAAGGCAGCATTAATAGGCAATACAAGTAAAACATATAAATGATCAAGTATATGTAATATAAAAAATAGCCTAGAAATACAGTTATTAAATTAATGTCTAACGGATGTGTTTCCCAATTTTATAAACAATCCGCTAAAACTTGCAACTGACTTCGTTACGGTATAGGAAATGTTCTCAAAGTATAGAGAGAGAGAAACACTGTATATATATTTTAGATGTATTTTGGCGAGTGTAAGAAATGAGATAATTGTCAGTTTCTGGCAAGTATTTATAATTTTTACGCCCATCAGCCAAAACACAACTGAAATTCTAATTTACAATAGGCTAATTTACGTAATGTTTTTTTCATTCAAAATTTTTTAAATAACATAATTTACCTGAAAAGGAATTAAAACAACATATCACGTCTGCTGCAGTCAAAATACAAATAGAGGATTTTTTGTCAGGGGAAGTAACCATGACAAAAATCGTTTTGGCATTTAAGTATATTCACATCTATAATGAATGCAAAAACTGATAAGTATAAAGCATAGTTGTTAAATCTGTAGTTCAAAAGGTTAATTTCATGACTCTCTTAGTCATCTCAAAGTAAGACATGCGTCCAACTTGCAGCAATTGTGAGCGAAATATAGGTATAGTAGTATGTAGCTGTGCCTATATTGAAACAACGACATAAGTGTCGGTATTTCATAAATAAACTTGATAATATATGACGATGACGACTTTGTAAACCTGTCAGATGTCTCCGAATTTCAAATACTGACTGCATTTATTCATAAAGACCTACCACCTATATTCTTCAACACTCATTTAATCCTAAAGAGCCTTATCTATAGATAGAACATATGAAATCAATATAATATGTGTGTCGGATTATAAGAATCATTCATGGGTGAAGATATGGAATTCCAACCCAAGATATAAAAGTTTTTTATCTGAACCGAGGCTCTGTCGAGGTTTCGATTAAAACAGTTATACCGAGGTTTGAAATTTCCCTATCTGAACCGGATACCAATTATTGATTCTTTTTCTTGCATACCATTTACATTCTGCACGTTGACATCGCCATCTACTAACGTGTTGCATGTTTAGTTACACAAAGACGTCATGCAACTGTCATTTTTGATATCAGCGCACTACATTTGTCTTCCCTCATGTGTAAAAGCAGGCATTCCAGCACCCATGTAAAAAGCGGATCACCTTATCCGGTATGCAAGAAAAAAGGCTATGAAGAGAATTATTCACCATTAACCATGGAGTCGGTCGCTACCCAATCTCACTTTCGGTTTCTTAATGGGGAATATTTTGCTTGATAGTCTCTATCCTATAGAAGAATCTCAGTAAGGTGGAGTTGAGTGTTAATACTTTAATGTCGATAAATGTTACTGACTTTAATACATGTCGATAAGTGTTACTGACTTTAATACATGTCGATAAGTGTTACTGACTTTAATACATGTCGATAAGTGTTACTTACCTTAATACATGTCGATAAGTGACGCGGCTAAAATATATGGCCTTATTCAAAGGATTCATAATAAATATATCATGTCGATCTGTATAATTCTGTCGAGAATCAGGGTGCCAGAGATAAAATATTATCTCGACAGTTACTTTCCTATCCCGTCAGGTTTGATGACGCCATGCTATATTTGATGACGTCTGTGTATTTTTGAACGGAAAGAAATCGGAAAAATGGTAAATTAATGAACAAAACAAATGAAACCCTCGGCACAGCCTCGGGCTTCATCTTTTCTCAGCCTCACCTGATAAACTGGATAAGATCAGGCACTAACATGATATTCTCTATATATCACACAGCATGGCTTCTTGGAGTATAATAAAGCCAAGAATTACATATGTTAATATACTAGTGTATTACTATGCCAATGAGGACCGAATCACTGTATTCGTACATAGTAAAACATGTATACCCATTTATCACAGACTTCCCCATCAATACGTTGCTTTTGAATATATAATACGACATAGACCTAGCTAGTCATACCCATCAGGATTTCGTTGCCGGGCAATAAAGCCGGGCAATAAAGCTTTATTGAAAAAATGCCATATCACGGAAATAACCGATTGTTCATCCCGATCCTTTTACCGAGTGATACGGAAATAACCGATTAGTTACGATTGTATACGATTTGTCACGGGTATTGTTTGTCGTCAGTAACTTCCATCCTGTTTTCGCGGCAGATTATTGGCTATAGAATCATTATAAATATATTCTAATGACAATTCACCTTGATTAGAAAATTTCAATTTCAATGGAATTCATTTTCAATAAGATTTCGGACAAAAATAAATGTTGTGTACCACTTACGCGACAAGCATGAGCACATCAGAATGGACTGGATCTAAACGTTTTTTCTCTCTGGAAAGCAACGTAGTGAGTGAGCTGAAGTTGAAATTTCGACAAAGCTCTATTATATGATAAATAGAATAAAAATGTATATTTTCATATCATACCAGATGTCAGGCCCTCGACCCATATCAGCCTTCGAGCTAAAGCTCTCGGGCTGATATGGCGTCTCAGGCCTGATATAGGGTGTGATATGAAAATACCCATTTATTATTCTCTATTTATTCCATAGTATATCATACGATAAGTTATATAGATGTATTGATGTATATATAAGCGTTATAGTATATAAAACTAATTACACGTTAACTGAACAACACTGAAAGCAAGGTCAATTATAAAACGTTTTATCACATACTTGCCTATACATATGTTGTTTTTAATATATGATATGACATAGACCCAGCTAGTCGTATCAATCAATTGCCGGGCAATAAGGCTTTATCACACGGGTGAAATAAAGGGTAAAAAGGTCACATACCACGGAAATAACCGAATGTCTTTTTTTTGGACAATTCTCGCCGGCGTCGAAGTTGTCCATTAGTAATCGCTTTTTCGGTTATGGCGCCGATTACCGTAAAATTCAAAAAAAATCCACAAAGTAAACTTTCACGAAAGTCGTGAAAACAATACGGACGAGCAAAGCTCGACAAACGAGCCACATGCGCGAATCCCCGAAATTAAACAACACACATTTATATTATCACTAAGCTTCGCGCAGCGGAGCCCCAAATTATTCATATTTGCGACATTATGTCGACCGCGTTCTTCATGTTCGGAGTTTATATCGTCCGGCCTGCTTCATATTTTTCAGAACGGCGTATGGCATGCGGATTCAGACATGCGTCAATAAGCGTATAAATGTAAATTTCTTACTTTTTTCTTGTGAGAAGCTGCATGTGACGTCAAGACTTGAGTAGGGGTAACTGGTGCATCAGCGACTGACGTTAAACATGACGTCATGCGATATGTTAAACATGACGTCATGCGATATTGTAAACATGACGTCAACGGTCATGTGCGTGAACATGTGCTAATTGCTTTTGGTCTACAATGGTGCCAGTCTGGCAAATGGGGAAGGGGATGTGGGTATTTTCAGATACACATCTGTGACAGCTAGTTTACTTACCTTATTAATGCATTCTAAAACGAAATAAAAAGTCCGGATGATTACGCCTCCACGCCCCAACCATAGGCCTAGATATGTTACTGTACATGTAGTCTGGAGTAAACCTATGTAATTCATGATAAATTAATAAGTACAAAGTATGAAGCCCCGAACATTAAATAAAACAATAATATGTTGGTAAGCTTCGCGATGCGAAGCCCACAGGCCATGATTCGTCCTGTTCTTCAATTTCGTAGCTAACCTTAGTTGACATTTTCAATCCGCACGAAGCGAGGCCCCGAACATTAAACAAATTCGTAGATCACATACTGAAATAAGCTTCGAGAAGCTGAGCCCCAAATCGCTTACAAATTCATATGTTATAACAATTTTATGACAGTGTTGCAAACATGGCGAAGTGTAGCTGTAAACGCCAAAATAATGCCGAGCGCAGCGAGGTGTATACAAGAGGTGTGTATCTCACAAAAGGTTTAATTATTTACGAGGGTCATTCAATAGGTTCTGTCACTTACGTGTTTTAACAATTATGTGCTCGTTGTGAGTGTTGATGTTTGGTACCAAATGAAAGAGAGATTCAATACCAGTCCATTGATGGTAAAATGAATGCGGTATCTTTTGTGTGACGAAAATTATGGATTATTTAATACACAACACTTATACATACTGAGGCATTTTCATCCTGAGTTTGTTCAGGTATGTTAATTGTTACTTTTTTAAATGCCTGTTTCTCTTTAAGTACTTGTCGAAGACCTTTGAAATTTCTCATACATTACCAGTTATATCTGTGCATTACAAGATTCAGAATTTAAGCGTGGTAGATGAAAAGGCATTGTCTTAGACATTAACATTTTAAGCTAACGTGTAAAATTAATTTAATGATAAATGGACATTAAATGGAAGGGCAGTCTTTTGAAATAGCGTTTTTGGATGATCAATATTTTCACTAAACATTGTACAAAATTTTACAATAATGTGTTGAATATGAAATTTAAACACTGAATGACTAGGATTTGTAAAATAACATGAAAACATATTAATACTATGAGAATAATTACGACATTTAAAAGATATTATAACATTTCCGTAAACAAAATGAAGAAAATCAGTGTTATTTCCGCTAAAATTAAGGGATATGCATACACTCATATCTGGTTTGCAGCAAGCCCTTTCCGAATTCCCGACAATCATTTTCATGGATTATGGGCGAATAACAACAGATGATGGCGTACAAGAAAATTTAAAAACACAGAATTATTCAAATGCTTTCTACAACGTTTTGTAACAAGGACATTTTCAGATAAGCCAGTATCCAATAGGTGTGGTAGGGGGAGGTAATTCAGGGGTATAAATAACCGGAAATTTTCCATTTTTGTTGTGGAATTTAAGAGAACGAACCCAGTAGTAATATAAATACACTACTTTATCTCGGTGTAATATCCAGTTCAAAGGATATATGACTAGTGACATAACTTTTTGAAGCACCCTCGTACAGTTGTAGACCCCGTCATCCAAACACACACAAGATGATTGCGAGCGCAAACGAGCGTCTGGTCTCAATTTCATTAATATGTTTAAAGGCATATTTTAAATACCGCTTCATAATTTATAAAGGGGCTGGCGTTGCCCTATAGACAACCGCTGAACTTGAAATCTGCTGAACCCGGGGTAAAGCCTCACCATCGCCACTGAGTTTCGTCTTTGTGTTCTTCAGCAAGACGCTTTTCATTAGCCTCGTCCGTCGAATGGGGACGTAAATTGGGAGGTTTTGTATATTGGAGTCTATCCTCCAAGCACGTTAGTTTAAAGAACTATATATAATATATTCGTTATAGTATGTCAGGTTCCAGATTCCTGTGTGCGATCTCCTCTCTCGAATAATGTGTTGATGAGTCATTAAACAACATTCAATTCATACCTTACAGATTGAATTGGCTTATCCCCAAATAACAAGGGCGAACTAGAGGCTTTCATCCCACCCAAAACCATCACACACCTAAAATTCGACAACCATTGTTAGCCTATGCTTCTCAGATTTTAAAGGCCTCGCACGGGGTCATTATCATAGGATTTAGCAATTAAATATTTTCAGAATGCACTAGAATTCATATTATGTCATGTAGAAAACAAAGAAACTTCGGTAAGAGTAAGGGTATGGGCCAATACACGTATCATTCCCCTCTCTCAGGGGCGGCTCTAAATAATCTATAATGTTTTGATGAGCCGTTAATGGGATTCATATTAAATTCTCTGATAATGATATGCATATAGAATATGACCACTCAAAATTCAATTATTAAAACATGAAATCAAAAAACACTTTAATTTGAAATGAAACAACATGCCTAGATATATCATATATTTAAATAAAAATTGAAAACATATATAAATCATTCATCCAGTTTTATTAAATCAATACAAATATTTGTGAATTTCCCACTTCGCTGTACTGTCCTTCTCCCCTAGCTTGACCCCTGAAATATTAATATTATGTTCAGAATTGTCCAAAAAATAATCCAGCAGCTATGCTGCAATTTCTTGTTTCGATTTGGATCCTGGCAGATTCGTATGATGTCGTTTTTTTTAACCGGAGTGATACGATTTGTCACACGTATAGTTTGTCGTCTGCGTTTCATTTATTGCTTCCATGCTGTTTTCGCCCCCAGATTATTGACTATAGAATTATTATCTGTGGATGAAATAACCACTTTTGACCATTCCTATTTTTGATTAGACAGTTGTAAGTGAATTGTCAGAAAACAAAATGTTGTGTTCCACTTATGTGTCTGTCGCAGACATGAAGACATCAGAATGGACTAGACACATTAATACCATTATTTCTTTCTCCCTGGAATCCAGGGTAGTGAGTTAGCTGAAGTTAACAAGTCAACAAAGTCATTATTGAAATATATGATAAATAGAATAAAAAATATTTATTTTCATATCACACCCTATATCAGGCTCTCGACTCATATCAGTCCGAGTGCTTTAGCTCGAGCTCTGGAGCTAAAGCTCTCGGGCTGATATGGCGTCTCATGCCAAATGTAGTGTGTGATATGAAAATACCCATTTATTATTCTCTATGTAAACATAAGCAATATCATGACTGACTTGAAAATAAATGTAATACCAATAGGTAAGACTAATTAAATTATCTAAGACAAACAAATTAAAGAAGACTGGCAAATAACTTAAAAAATAAAAACTGTAAACATGATATATACAAATGAGAGCCAAGACAGTTATAAAACTTATTTTCAATTCAAATGCATGTAAATAATTTTGCGTCGTTACTTCATTTGCGTCAGCCAGTAACGGGTCAAATAAGCACGAGTTTAGTATGGTCGGTGAAATTGTTTTTGATAAATGCATAGCATTAAATCGTTTAATTCGGCATAAACAAAGGGGAGGCGATTTGCCATACTCTAACGTCCGATAAAACAATTACGCAATAAGTTAGCAGAAACCAGAGCGACAAGATAATAACCCGTTAAGGTCACGACTGGTCAATATTAAAGCCACACATAAAACATGACCTTACTTTTCAAGGTTTGGGTCAGCAGTCTGTCGTGTCATCGCACAATCCAAGAGGAAAGCATAGTACCCGGCTGTAAATAGATTTAACGTCCGCATAACAAACGAAAACACTAAAACAATAACGTTTCATAAAAATCTTTTTTTGTTTTTGCTTTGTTTAAAAATTCACAAAAAACAAATACATGTTGAGATAATAATACTGGTTACGACTGATGTCCACACAGTCGCTGATAACACCTATTCGGGTATAGTCTTTATCATTAGCAGTGCTATGTTCGTGGCTTACATTGTATTTATTCATGTCGACATTCATTGACGGATAGTGTTGTTTAGACGTATTAAATTCTCGTTATATGGAACAAGTTGAAAAACAAATTTGAACTGTTCTCAGTATACATGCACCCAAAAAAGAAGTAAAGATGGAACGTAATTCAGGACATACTGTAGGAAGAAATATACCTTATTATAGTTTATTTAGAACTTATGTAGCTGTTTTATATATTTTACAAACGTTCCTTGTATGATTAAATTCTCAATCAAGTTAACAGAGAGGTACTTTTAAAAATAACTTCTGCATTGTATGAGGTCTAACACGTATGTACACTTGCTATTTAAGTAAAATGTTAAAACAAATACTGAACTTCATAAAGCAATTTATTTACAATATTTCTTTTAAATACTATTTTATAACAATGATCTTGCATTCAATGTAAAATTACGATAGTAATAAAGAATCGTCTATCATAATATACTGAAACGAAGACGAAACGCAACTCGGGAATTTCCGCTATATATTGTATGTACTATAAGAGTTTGGCTCAACCAAATTTTTTGCAAACTCTATTACGTTAAATACAGTACTGAAATGGCTCAATGTTTCAAAGAGGAACTTCAACATTGATGAATTTCTTGTTACAAAGTGTACTGTGATTAAAACGTCAACAACATCACAGATGTGTCTTTTCTCTAACTAACTGCAACATTAATTTTACAAAACATCTTGGGATTTCTTTGGAATATTAAGTGAAATGTATGTGTGCAGTATATACAATATATAGCGGAAATTCCCGAGTTGTGTTTCTTTTTCGTTTCAGTATATATAAGCTACCTATTTTCTAGAATGCGTCAATGTTTGAATTGGGCACATGTGTTTGCGTTCTTTAAGTATTTTATCTCTTAAGCATTGTGTTATACGATGACATTCAATCATGTTTCATTGTTAAATATAATGTAATGACTGCATACCAATACGAACCTGTTTATGCGTCGACTTGCGCAGTCTTTTAGAATGTATTTCAGTGGCAGGCAATCAATTTATACTTGATGGTTAGTTGAATTTACGTCATTTTCATCATATTATTTAGGTTATAATTATATAATGATTGATTTTTAGTTGTCGAGTCAGACCATCCGCCTTTTATTTAGTGGATTTGTCTGGAATTAAACATAGTTCTTCGGTTTGGTAACATGATTGTCATTTGGGATAAACGAACGAATTATGTTGTCGTGGGTTGTAATGCAGGAGTATCACGGGATTTGTATCTTATGATAGCGTTAGACCAAATTTTGTAAGAGCTGAGGTGAAAGCCGGATTGAGCAGTTAAATAAACTTAGCAAAATGTTACAATCTGAGAATCTTTATACTTTAAAAAAAATTCTCAACGCCATAGGGGCAACTTTGATGTCAGGAGCTTATCTGTAAATTTTCTTCATTTTTATTTCTGTTTGTTTAAAGTTAAATGTTCTGAAGTAACATGCAAAAACCAAAAGGATATGTGGCATTCGTACAAAAAAACGCAGTCAACTAAGAAAATTAATTCATTTTGGGCTTTAGGTAGACGTCATCGCACAACTAAAGAGGAACGGATAGAGGCGAACTGCAAATGGGTCCACCACCAAGCATACAGTGTGTTGCCAAATGATAGGGTATAACCTCTTTTGATAAACCTTTTAATAAATTGAACAAGGATAGTATGAAAGTGATCATGACGAAGGAACTTGCGAAGTTTGTAAACCACGTCACCATAGAAGTAAGGTTGTGATAGTCCTTGTCGCCGAAGAGACTACCTAAAGCCCAAAAGGACCATGACGTTTGATGTTTGTCTGCAATATTGTCTTTTTTCTCTTGTTGCTCTGTCTTCCGCCAGGTCATTTAGTAATTTCTTTGAGGCTTTCGAGGCTATTGTTTTTTTGTATTAATATATACACGAGCATATATATTGCCTATTAATTCTGCCTTGTTGGTTAGAGAATAGTTCATGGCGGGGGATTTCTTGACTTATACTGTCCCGTTTCATTGGGAAGACAGTAGGGTAAGTGTGAGGTTTGGTGCAACCTAGAACCTGGTTTAAACTCCCAGCGGCCTTTTTTACCACTGAGCCTTCCAAGGCGGTAGCCCTATTGTCAACCCTTTCTGTGTTTGTATGCATTCATTCCTTATTAACAATGGCATTCTTGTTTGTCGTTTTGGGTGTTTTTGAGTTTACTGTGTTCTGTGAAAAATGCATTTCATGTTCGACTTTTATACTTATTTTTATTATCACAACAGTGTTGTTTGTGATGTGGGACGGTCGTAAAATGTCTCCCCTTATATCCAATCAAAATTGCTATTTTTACCTCAAACAGGGATTGTATGCCACTGACCGTTCCAAGGCGGTAGCCCTATTGTCAATCCTTTTGTGTTTGTGATGTCGTTTGCATTTTTTATTACTTTTGCCTTTTCGTTTGTGTGTTTCGTGTTTGTTTTTGTGTTTTGTGGTTGACTGTCGTCCTTGAATGCTGCTTTCCCTGTCCGATATTTTTATCCTTCTTTTATAGATCCAGTTTCAGCCTTTAACACATATTTTACTTATACCATGTGGAAACTTTTGTTTTCACCGACATTTTGGTCTATTCTTATACGATTTTCCTTAACTTTGCCTTGTGATCTTCAATTAGACAATTGTGTTGAGTTTTAGACCCCTATTAACCGTCCGTCTATTATTAATAATGGATCTTTGATACGTAATATCTCTAATAATTACTAATTGGCCGCTATTTCGCTTTTCACAGAATGGTATTACATTTACATTTACATGAGTCTTGTAACGAAAACACTTAAAATAAATATTTCTCCTCTTCGATGACTATCACAACCTGACTTCTAATGTGACGTGATTTACAAACTTCCTAAGATCCTTCGTCATGTTCACTTTCATACTATCTTTGTGAAACTTGTTAAAAGGTTTATCAAAAGAGGTCATGCCCCTATCATTTTGCAACGCACTGCATGCTTGGTGGTGGACCCATTTAAAGTTCTTCACTATGCTTTCCTCTTACAGTTCGTCACTTTGCTTTCCTCTTTAATTATGCGATGACCGGACAGGCTGTGGACCCTATGATGACGTCTTCCTAAAGCCCAAAAGGACGGTGACGTTTGATGTTTGACTGCAATCTTGTCTTGTCATGCCCTCATTGGTTTGTTCTCTTGTTGCTCTGGCTTCTGCGATGTCATTGTGTGGCTTTCTAGACTATTGTTCTTTCTGTATTTATATATACAGGAGCATCTTTGTGTTTTACTTATATTGCCTATTAATGCTGCCTTATTGGTAAGAGAATAGTTCATGGCGGGGATTTCTTTTACACTGTCCCGGTTATTGGGATGACGATAGGGTAAGTGTGAGGTTTGGTGCACCCTAGAACCTGGTTTAAACCCCCAGCGGCCTTTTTTGCCACTGACCGTTCCAAGGCGGTAGCCCTATTGTCAACCCTTTTGTGTTTGTGAGGTCTTATTTGGCCTTTTATTCATCTTTAAAATTGTTCTTAGTTTCTCTGTGTGTTTTTGGTTGACTGTCGTACTTCAATGCTACTTTTCCTGTTCAATTTTTATATCTATATTCGGTTACACTCTGCGTCATCTATACAAATTCACATAATAATTCTTAGATCTAAGCCATTTGTACGTCTGATACCTTATATGTAGGTGCAATGCTAAGAGGTTCACTTTCAGCAATTATTTATCTTCCAAGTCCACCATTAAATCAACTGTTAATGGTAGAGCATTTAATTTTATGTCTCCCTTCAAATGTTGATTGACGTACTTCGCACGTCATTTATGTTTTGACTTGAAATGCACCACGTTGTGGTATACCACATGTTGGACAAACAGGTCGTATCTTAAAAGTTTGATTCCATGAGCATAAATATAATGCAGGCAGTCCCAAAAAGTTAAAGAATTACCTGTACGAACACTTTTGTCAGTCAGGTCATAGTGTTAGTAACGTCACTATTCAACCTTTTGAATATATAATTCATGATAATGATGCAGCCAAAAACTTTAAAATCAAATCTAGACATATAGCAGAATTAAAGTGGATGAAAAACTTGCAGACACCCTTTCCACTAGGCATTAAAGATAATATTTATCAACAAGGAAATATTTCAAAAGAGCCTTATACTGACATTTGTTTGCTATATTTTCCATTCGAAAGAGTAAATCTAGGTCTCATGGTTGGTTGTAGACGTAATGGTAACATCAAACGGAAATCACGTATTACTGTGTAAGTCGCTGATTTACATACTCTTTTTAAACAGTCTGGAAAGCATGGATCTGGAAAGCACTCGATACTTTCTTCTCTCACCTCTCTATCCATTTCTTCACCTAAGCTGATTGACGAGGAAACAGATACAATTTGCATTCGAAAAGATACTTTGTATAACATTACTTCCATAATTCAAAGCTGCACGCAGGGTGTTCTCCGACCCCACATCTGATCACGTCAGACATGTTCTGAAAATTCTTTGTCTTAATAAGGGCATTGCTTTTATTGATAAACCAAGTATTTTTCGAAATACTCGAGTTGTTAATTCTATTCCTAAATATTTCAAAAATTCCGAAAATCCTATAGTTGTTTATAAGTACAATAAAAAATAATTAGAAATATGATTTTCAGCTACAACAAAATAGTGTCTGACCTTGATATAGTAAATAACACTCCTGGAATGCGAGTGTAGAACATCTAAATGTTGCTATGCTCCGGCTGGTCATGTCATTGCTGGTCATTTGGATATTACATATGAACGTATTCGGCATTTGTTTTCGAAATTTAGACTGACAACATTCCTAAGTATTTCAAAATTGCTCCTTGTTTTAGTACAATGCGAACCTACGATGCCATTGCGTTTGGACGCTGTGGTTCCTATAGGACCTATGTCTCATTTCATTGATTTTAATGCATGTCGTGGTCAGATCGCCCAATCCATCGAGGATTTTAGTATTAAATGGTGTCGTAGTGGACATAATGAGCCTAACTCCCTTTCTTCTTGGACAAAGACTATTTTAACAGCATAGAAACCCATATTAACTTCTATACGGCTAACCCCTCCCTACTTCCGCCTAGATTTAGGTTTTTATTTCGTAATTTAAAATCTGGAATCCAGGAATTTCATAATAAGTTTGTTTTAGTTCCTGCTAATAAAGCAGCTAATAATATAATTATTGTTCGACGCCTCCATTACTTTTTATCTCAGGAACTCGGGAGAACTAATTCGTATACTCCATTGCAATCTACTGAAGATACTGTTGTTTCGACGCATATCACTCTGTGCAAGGTTTTCAAAGCCGGAGTGGATGAAAAGGAAAACAGACTTCCAACGATGTACTGGATTCCCAAATTACACAAACGAACGTTTTAAAGCCCGTTTTATTTCCAATTCTAGTTCTTGTACTGTCACAGGATGACCTTAGTGGTTGGGCTAACTCAGGAAAGAATCAATGACGGTGAATGCATTTACATAAGTTTAATGCAACTTTTAAAATATGTTTAATATATATACAATTATCTAAAAAAAAACAAGCGAATACACAAATGAACTATGAAAAGAATGTTCTCCTGAACGTTTAAGACGTTCTTAGTATTGTTATAAATACTGAATGTCTAAGACACTAAAGTGTTGTTAAAGCTATAACATCGTTGATCTAGCGCGATAACTGTGATGCGCGAGAGCTCATGAAGATGATGATGCGCGAATTCAATGGATGATTGTCATCAAATGCCTTCTGTAAGGGTTGATGACGCGATGCAATGATAATTAATCTCCACTGAGATTGTGAGTGATATTCCTCCAGTGAGGATTGGTAACGGGCCCACCTTGTGTCCCGGGGGTTGTCGTTAGTAAAACCTGGCCATGCTGACGCAGGTACGGGGACCGTCTCCACCGCTTGTAAACGTTATTCGTGGAAGCTTAGCTCCACTCCTGGATATCCAAACCTAGATGGCTTACTCCAACCCTGGATGGCTTATATCCTGGATGGCTTAGTCCAACCCTGGATGGCGTATATCCTGGATGGCTTATATCCTGGATGGCTTAGGCTGTAATTATACATACGTTTTAGCTGTCGGTTGACAAACATAACAATCTTGCATAATTATCATTACCCAAACAAATCATTATTCAATCAATATATGTAAGCTGTACTAATGAGGAGTAGCAATGTATACATATTCTACAACGCCATGTATACGCTATGTACGTCGCTGTTAATCAATGCCCCTAATACATGTAATATAAACATGATCAAATTACTCATATATTACACTCACTGAGTTATGCATGCACGCATTTATTCTTGTCACTCATCTCATTGTTAACTAATGTTGACAACCGTGTATTACAATCACTGAGTTATACGCCAACGTTAACTAATGCACCTATTATCCACTGTTATCAAATTAATATTGTTTTACAATTAATGATCAATTACAATAATTACATCTAATAAAGTAACTTCAAAATCATATGCTAGTCTAAAGTTATGTTTGAGAAACATCAATGCTAACCGAATGTCGTAACCGCCAAACAAGATGGCGCCGCCCACTGAATACAAATGTACGATAAAAGTTTAATAAAATTACTAACCACATGTTGCCTATGAAATTTGCCGTCCAATCTCTGTTCCAACAAAGTACTATCGATGATCCCGGCGAGAGCTAGAAGACAATGGGTTTTATAGCAAACATTACGCCCAAATCATTATTTCCCCCGTTCAGTCCGTGACAAACGTGGCTCAATCTACAGTATTGAACCTACACGAGAGGCCCCTTATACAATTTTGCCGTTTAAGGAAAATATACCTATACGTTTACATGCATTAGCACAAAACTAAACTTATGACACGGCCTCTCTGGCGGCCACTTAAAATGTGCACGCTTTTACGTGTTACATGAATAGATCATGAATATTGTGAAATTGTTTCAACTCGAACAATAGATTTTGGGTGTAACCGATAACTTACAAGAGCTATGAACGACCAATACGCTCTACCCGTGACATTTTGTGACATGTACCACTACATATATCTCTTTTTTTAACATCTTGTCTTACTGCCGTTAAAGATCGCGTTATTCAGGCGACGTTATTTATAAAATTTGCAATAAACGTCAAGCTCATCTATAAGTACTTATGTATTATTTTTACAATATATACAACTTTACCACACAACCTTATCAAAGACAAGCTTAGTGCTGTCATTCAAAAACTTTTTCAAGAAAAATACTACATTTTTGGCCTGTAACAATATTAAAGCATTTTTTACTAACAGCACTTTCGACAATTACACTATGTGGACTTGCCATGACGTTTGTAAATCACTTATTTTTATATGAGATAATGTTTTCGTCATGTATGGAACTACCGTTTAGAGGCAAATTGTTGGTATCCCTATGGGTACGAACTGTGCACCCTTGTCATAGATTTGTTTGTATATTTCTATGAAAGTAGTTTTCATGAGTCTTTCACCAGATACCCAGGCAGATGTTATTGAAGCCTTTAATGACACCTCTCGGTATTTTTATGGCATTTTGAACATTGAAAACTCTTTCTTTTCTACTATGGTTAGTAATATATATCCTAAAGGACTTCAACTCAACAAAGCTAATATTTCTGATACTAACGCTTCTTTTCTCGATTTACATCCCATGAAAATGGTGAAATAATTAGCAAAATCTATGACGAGAGAGATGATTTTGATTTTGATATTGTTAATATAGATGTTACAATAGCCTAAAAATGCCATAAATAAGGTACTCAGTGACTTGGCAGGTCAGAGCAACAAGAGAATAAACCATTGAAGGAACGGCATAACAAGACTGCAGACAAACATCAAACGTCACTGTCCTTTTGGGCTTTAGGTAGACGTCATCATATGGTTCACAGCCTGTCCGGTCATCGCACAATTAAAGAGGAAAGCATAATGGCGAACTGTTAACTTCGTGGACTTTATTGTTAAAAAATCCGTTTGATGGGGTGAACTTTTATTTACAGTGTCTTGTTAATTTGAGAGATGGAGACAGGATACTAGCGATGTTGTGTATACTTAACATCGATTTAAGCTACATTGCATCCTGGTCGTTCCATGTCGGCAATCCTGTTTTCACTACTCGTTGTGTTGTGTATTGTCCTTTTCTTTGTATAGTTAATGTGCTCTTTGTTTGTGGTACACAGCGTTTGGGTGATGTGATTTCTATAAGACCTTTTTTCTCATTTTTATGGTGTAAACTGTTGCTTAAAGGGACTGACGGCAATCAGAAAGTATATATCAATCATTAAGATTGATACTTCGTTTAATTTATTCTCGTATAATTTTAGCATCGTAATAACGTTTTACAAATAAGCAAAATATACAGAATTGAATTAAATTGAATTGGGGTCCTCAGTAGTCCTCAGTAGGTTTAGAAACAGTCTACATCTAATGTAAGATGTACCTATTGATGGCGGGATATGGACTTTAAAGACCGTTCGTTAAAGCACTGTGTGTAGTCCCCACATGAAAAGGTTCTATGTTATATATCATTCGTATTGTATCCTGGTCATATCATCTACCGGTGGTCTTAATCTTTGTGAGCGCATCAGATACAACATAATGCAAATTATAACAGACTTTCCAGTAAAATAATAATTCATTTTAAGGATTCTATTAGAGCTGATCAATGAAATGTTGTACTGATATTTACCATGTCGGGCACCTGCTGTACGATGACCTTGATATATACCACCGGTGTAATAGTAGAAATCTACCTGGATCATTATTGCCTGTAATAATTTATGGTTTAAGCTTTCAGAATACAATTTGTAAATATGGTTGTGGGTATACACACAAAACAAGATCACAAATTTAAAGCTTGATAGGATTTTTTTATTCTGATTTTTTAATCTTTCACTCATTTTTTTAATTGATTTTTTTAATTTTTTATATCTGTTTATTTTACAAAAAAAAACAAGCATTGGCATCATTATAGACCTTGTTGATGAGGCTGGGGTCATACTGTCTCTTCCTTTTCTGTCCAATGTTGGGTAACTGAAAATAAAAACAAAAATAAAATAATGTATTCATATAGTAAAAACATTTCAGTCACACATACATTTAATCGAGTAAATGTATATATGATCGCCGTTTTCTTTTCCATATAAGGAGATAACGTGACTTCTATTCCAAAAAAAACAGGTGTCCATGACGTCATTGTGCAGTCGACAAACAGTCATAACTTTCGCGATCAAATAACTATATGTATGTGGATTTCTTTAGTAAGTTTAACATTAAATACAGTATGTTTTGCATTTATAAACAGTTCAAAGTGATTTTATTAATAATCTTACCCGTAAAAAGCTCATTTCTCGGGTTGTCAAATAGCGGAAATACTTCGTGTGTTTACAAAACAGAAACAACCGGATGTAGATACATGCGCATGTCGCGAAATTCGGATATATCGGATTACACCGGTACAATATATACACCGGTAGTAGATAAACGGCGGATATGTTATTTGATGATTAATGCTGTTTTTATTAAGCCATGCAAATTATTGAAATGGTGTTTTACGTCAGTTTTAGTACATGTTAGGCCATATATGACTTTCTATTTTTGTAGTAGAGCCAGACCACCCCATTTCCCCCGGATAGAACCAGTACTGTTTTCCTGCCGCAATCCGTAAGAATCGCCACTTTCTTCCTTGACAAGTCGATCACCCTATGGGATAACTTTCCCGGCCGTGGAGGTCAGATAAATTAATTCCTCAAATAGTCATGATCCCTTTACTATTACATATGTCTAGACGAATCGTATAACACATGAACATAAAGAAAGCAATAATCCACCTGTAATTTAAATATGTCAAAACTAATTCCTCTTATATACTGTTTCATTATATCGAATAAAATAGGATTAGTGCGTCTTAACTTCAAACACGCGGATTATTATAAATGTTTAATCAGTACACTGTCAATGCAGTATACGGAAATCAACCGCTTTGCATACTACAAGCGTTATTCAGTATAATTGTATATTGACGAAATCAATAACGGAATCAGCACAAGAAAGTATGGTTATTGTTTTAACAGCTCTAGTCAACACAAGTATAGGTCACTTGTTAGCAAAAGTAAATATGGCTTTGGAATTTAACAGCTATAGTTAACACAAGTAGGTCGCTCATTTACAAAAGAAAATATGTCTTTGGATTTTAACAGCTAAACTTAACACAAATAGGTCGCCCGTTTTCAAAAGAAAATATGGCTTTGGAATGTAACAGCTAACATTTGGAATTCAACAGATAAACCTAACACAGGTATGTCGCTCGTTTACAAAATAAAAAATGGCTTTGGAACTTAACAGCTATAGTTGACACCAGTAGGTCGCTCGTTAGCAAGAGTAAATATTTCTTTGGAATTTAACAGCTAAACTTAACACAAGTATGTCGCTCGTTTGCAAATGGAAATATGGCTTTGGAATTTAATAGCTATAGTTAACACATGTAGGTCGCTCGTTAGCAAAAGTAAATATGGCTTTGGAATTTAACAGCTATAGTAAACACAAGAATTAAGGTCTCTCGTTTGCAAAAGTAAATATGGCTTTGAAATTCAACAGCTATAGTTTACACAGGTAGGTCGCTCGTTAGCAAAACTAATTATGGCTTTGGAATTTAACAGCTAAACTTAACACTAGTAGGTCTCTCGTTAGCAAAAGAAAATATGGTTTTGGTATTTAACAGCTACAGTTAACACAAATTGGTCAATCTTTAGCAAATGTAAATATGGCTTTGGAATTTAACAGCTATAGTTAAAATAATAAGTTGATCGTTAGCAAAAGTAACTATGACTATGGAATTCAACAGCTATTGTCAATAATAATAAGCTGCATTTAGCAGCTATAGTGAACACAAGTAAGTATGGCTATTAAAATTAACAGCTTTAGTGAACACACGTAAGTATGGCTATTACATTTAACAGCTATAGTTTACACAATAAATATGGCTATTATATCTAACAGCTTTAATATATAACACAGTTAATTATGTGCAATGTCTTTAAAAGCTGTAGTTAACACAACTAAGAATGGCTATTGCATTTAACAGCTATAGTAAACACAAATAACTATACCTATTATATGTAAAGCTATAATTAACACCGTTAATTATGTGTAATGTCTTTAAAAGCTGTAGTTAACATCAGTTTTAAAACATATTTCTGGCTTTGCCATTTCAGGTGACATAACAAACGTACCATATGGAGGATCAGTTTCACTGAAATGCTTAACACTCGAAAGCGCTCAATACAACAATGACGTCAGAACCTAATGTACCAGACGCTCTGCCATATATGAACACATCGAATATATCTAAACCTACGACTGTCATCATATTTAAAGATGGACCTATATTCCAAGCAGTGGAGACTGAATTAATGAAGGTTAATATATGGCCACTTATTTTTATTTGTGTGTTTGCGATTACTGGGTTTGTTGGAAACGGTATCGTCTTATACGTGTATTGGTTTAAATGGAAGAAAAATAAAACGAGAATATTCATTCTGTGTCTTGGAATCCTAGATTTTGTCAACTGTTCGTTTAATATGCCTGTAGAAATTGCAGTATTGTGGCAACCAATCAGTTTTGATTTTCATTATTTATGCAAAATTTCGAGAGGATGTACATTCGTCATCAACAACACCGGGTCATTGGTTTTCGTGGCTATTGCAATAGAGCGATACTTATTAGTTTATCATCCACTAAAATGCCGGCAACTGACACCCCGATTTGCAAAACGTATGTGTTTACTTGCTTTTATTATTGCTTCGAGCGTATCATGGCCGTCTTTTGTGTTTTACGGTAGTCATACTTTCACAATTCCAGTCTACCATAGCATGTACGTTCAAGGAACCACGTGCTTAATTGCGAACGAGAACCTGATTTACAAACAAGGCCTCATACTCATATTCACCTCGGTACTTTTCGCTCTGCTAATTGTAACGTTCACAGTACTGACAGCATTATATATAGCTATTGGTCGAAAGATCTACATAGTGACGTGTACGGATATTGATGAAGATAAGAAGAAAACCAGCATGAAGTTGCTTGGCAAAAGCCTTATTAGCGCCCTCACGGGTGGCGCAAACCTTACGGATGACACTAGACGGTATAGGGCTTCTTCGTCGTCACTAAAAGTGGACAATAATTCAAAACATGATCATTTTCCGATACTTTCTGATATAACAAACGATACAGACACTTTGAAATCGACACCGCCGAAGTCGTCAGATAAAAATATGCTTGCTAAACATAAACCGCGAATGAGCAGACGATTTTCAACAAGGAAATCACGCCCAACCAGAAAGAACACAGTCATGATGCGGATGGTTACTATTGCATTCATGCTTTCGTATACACCCTTTCTGATTATTCTGATAATCCGGTACACATACACAGACTCGGAGTATTATCTGACTTTAGACAGAAATGGGAAAATTGTTTACAGTATATTCTTGCGGACTTACTTCATCAACAGCATGGTGAACCCCTTTATTTACGGATTTATGAATATTCAGTTCAGGAAAATGGTGCAAGATATGTTTAAGTATGGGTTCAACAGTTTGTGTTGCATAAAACGTGAAACCCATGTATGACTGGTAATGACAATGCGATGTTTGTAGCACTCAAACTAATTAGTTACCAGGCACCAATATAATGGAAAAACGGAGATTGACACAGATTTTCGTAATGCTCTTACCAACACACAAATGGTTAACAGTGAATTATGGTCATGTCAACGCCAATGGTCAACAGTGAATAATCGTCATATCAACGCCAATGGTCATCAGTAAATAATGGTCATATCAACGCCAATGATCAACAGTGAATAATGGTCATATCAACGCCAATGGTCAAAAGTAAATAATGGTCATATCAACGCCAATGTTCAACAGTGAATAATAACAACGCCCAGGTGACAGTGCGGATGGTTAGGAATAATGGCGCGATTTCGGAAGTCATTCTGGAGTATTGGAAAACCAACTAACCCGCCAAATAACGGCAAAATTACACTACAAAAACGGTTATCAAATCTCTATCCAGGTGTTCAGGTCATATAATAATGTATATGGGTCGATTCAAAGTAACGGTTTATTCACGGGTTGTTAAAATACCCGTGAAATGAATTATGAGTTGGTAACTCTTAATTCGACGCTCCAGTCTTGTGGTTTGGTCAGGCAGGTTAAATCCATTTATACTGTGTCTATAGAGTTTGAATTCTCAAAAAATGTAAGTTAACATATATACCTCGTTATCAGTTGGTTTATAAAAGGTGTACATCTGTTGTAAAATGTGCCTGTTGATGGCGGGATAGGGACTTTAAATATGATCAGTATAAATGTCAATTACCTCTCACTAAACAGTCGTGTTTATAAAAGTAGGTGTACCGGTCGAATAGGAAATGTAGTTTTCAGAAAACACAATCAACCAAAAACACAAATTAAAACAAACAACAACTACAATGTTAATAAGAACAAAGGCATGTGACATCACAAACACAAACGGGTTAACAACAGGGTTATCGCACTGGAACGGTCAGTGGCAAAACGTCCGAACGTCTCTAGACCACTGTCCCGATTCCTGAACGTTTTTAATTCAATCACCGAGTATTGTGTTAATTTCAATCGACAGACTCTTTTCAATTCAATCATCTATTTATTATTCCTGAAGTTTGTTAAAAATGTTTTATTCGTGAAATTTAATTAGTTGCATCCTATACAGCCTTTCTTGAATAGACTCAATAACACTGAGTCTGCTACTTTACTCTCCTGTCTGTGTTTTTTGTTTCCAAGGAATCCCCTTTTTAGTATTTATAAAAGTATGTTGCTCGAAATATCCAGTAACAAGAGGCCCAACAGGGCCTTATCGCTCTACTGACTGTATGGAGTCTGTGGTGTGAGTGGTGGGAAATTAGTTGTTGTAGCACTTGTGACAAAACCCTTTTGTCCTTCACAGAGCAAAATGGCAGTCGAACATACAAATTACTGAAGTTGCCAAAGCTGCACCGATGTAGAAGGGTCCCTGAACGCTGGAGGACAAAACACGTTTTATAGATACTGTACCTCGAGTCCCTGAATGATCATACCAAATTAAAGTCAAATGCATTCACATTTGGACAAGATATGCAAATTTGTTAGTGTGTTTTCACCCTAGTGGGCTCCATCGGATTGAGCCAAAACACGAAAACTCATTCTGCATCTGCACATCCTCAACTAAAAATACACAACACTTGAACTTGCAATCTCAAAGGGTATACAGGAAGTTAGGGTGGAAAGTCTGTAATCGTAATTTCCCCATAAATTGTACCTGTAGAGGGACCTCTTTATGCACGGGGTTAAAACCCGTTTTATATTTGTTGTGCCTCGAGTCCCAAAATGACCATACCAAATTAGAATCACTGGCATTCACATTTTGACAAGATAATACTGTTTTTACCGGATTACCCACTAGGGGGGCCCAGTGGATGCAGCCAAAATACGAAATCTTATTGCGTATCTACACATCCTTAACTAAGAAACACACCATACATGAATTTGATATCTCAAAAGGTACAGAAGAAATGAGCTTCACAAGGCGGAAACTATGTAAAGTAAATTACTACACGTTTCCCCAAGTTGTACCCTGTAGAGGGACCCCTTTATGCAGGTCAAAACCTGTTTATATATGTTGTGCCTTGAGTCAATAAATGACCATACAAATGCATTAACCATTCATATTCGGACAAGATAAGCATTTTTTGTAACTTTTGACCCGATGACCCGCTAGGGAGCTCAGTGGGTGGAGCCAATATCCGAGACATTATTGCGCAACTAAGAAAAACACCAAACATGAGCGTGAAATATCATATGGTATAGAAGGAGATAGTGTCATAAGGCCAAAACTCTGTAATAGTAAATAATTGCAATCTCCCCAAGCTGTACCCCTGCAGAGGAGCCCCTTCACACAGGAGGACAAAAACAATTTTATAAATATTGTGCATCGAGTCATTACCAAATTAAAATTTGGACAAGATATGCAGTTTGTTGTGGGTTTTTTACCTGATAACCCTCTATGGGGCCCCAGTGAACGGAGCCAAAATACCAACACTTATTGCGCATCTACACATCCTTAACTAAGAAATACACCATACATGAACTTGAAATCTCAAAGGATATAGAAGGAATTAACGTCACGAATTAAAGCCGGAATATCGTAATAGTAACTGAAAGTTCCCCAAGTTGTACCCCTGTAGAGGTTTTATATATGTTAAGCCTCGAGTCCATAAATGACCATACACAACTAGAATAAGAACCGTTCACAGTTGGACATGATGATTCATTTTTTGTGACTTTTTTACCCGATTACCCCCTCCCCACATCCTCCCCCCACCCCCAGAGAGCCCCAACGGGCAGAGCCAAAATCCGAGACCTTATGCGCATATACACATCCTAAATAAGAAATACTACACACATAAACTTGAGATCTAAAAGGGTGTAGAAGGCGTTAGCGTTACAAGGCCGAAACTCTGTAATAGTAAAGTACCGCAAGCTCCTCAAATTGTACCACTGTAGAGGGGCTCTATTAACAGAAGGGCAAAACCCGTTTTGTATATGTTGTGCCGCGAATCCTATATTACCATACCAAATTAAAATCAAATCCATCCACATTTGGACAAGATATGCATTTTTTTTATTGTTGACCGGATTATCCCCAAGGGGGCCACAATGGGTGGAGAAATTAAAAAAAAAATAGCCACTAGTGAAATTTGAACCCACGACCACAGGTTTCCAAATATAGGACATTGCATATTTAAGCAAATCAAGGGCCATAAGCCATACTGTTACTGGTTTTCGAACTTCTCTCAGATTTCATTGATATTAACAATCAGGCAAAATTTGGTCAAGACCAAATAATAAATGAAAGTGCTAGAGTGGTCAAAATGCAGAATATGGCTTTTATAAAAAACACAAGGGCCATAACTCAAACCCAATATGGCTGGTTTTCGAATATCTCCGAGCCTTCATTGATATAAATACACTGACAAAGTTTGGTAAAAATCAGATAATAAATGAAGTTGATAGAGTGTTCACAAGGCAGAAAATGGGATTTTTCCGAAAACAAGGGCCATATCTCTAGTGTTTCTAATCCGACCTGACTGGTTTTCGAACTTATCCGAGCTTTCATTGATATTAACAGTATGTGCAAGTTTAGTAAATACCAAGTAATTAATGAAGGTTCCGGAGAGTTTACAAGGCAAAGTATGTCATTTTTTTAGCGAATCAAGGGCCATAACCCCGGTGAAACTAATCCGATCTGGCTGGTTTTCGAACTTATCCGTGCTTTCGTTAATATAAATACCCTGATAAAATTTGGTTAAGATCTGATTAATAATGAAAGTCCTATCGTGTTCACAAATTAACGGACGACGGACGATGGTTGGACGACGGATAACACTCGCCATATTCTTAAATACCCAGCTTATCTACAGCGTCTTATAACGGTGATGACTTACTTTGCGTGTAATTGTAAAATATTATAATATTACCGACAAAGTAATATTATTTTACCCGAATACCCCGTGTGTTAAGTGAAGCTGAATAGTCTTGCCCTATTTTAGCATGCTGGCTTTTTAACATCTGTTGACATCCATTTTTTATGTACAAAATATAGCACTTTTCGTTAACTCAAGGGCAATAACTCCGGAGTTACTTGTCCTATCTGGCTTGTTTTCGAACTCGTCCGAGCTTTCATTGATATTAACAATCTGTAAAGATTGGTATAGATCGGATGAAAAATAAAGGTGCCACAGTTTTCAAACATTTAAGGGTCATACCTTCGGTGTTACTTGTGCGATCTGGCTGTTTGTTAAACTTGATCGCAGCTGTCATCAATATCAACAATCTGGCAAAGTTTAGTAAAGGTAGGATACAAAATGGAGGCGCTAAAGTGTTGACAAGACAAAAGAAGCAATTTTCGTTAATTCAAGGGCAATAACTCCGGTGTTACTGGTCCAATCGTCCAAGCCTTTATTGATATTAGTAATCTGGTAAGGCTGGTAAAGATCGAGTGAAAAACGAAGGTGCTAGAATGTTGACATCAAAAAGTTAACGGACAAAAGACTATGGCATAAGATCTAAAAATCAAAATCATTGGATCGACCAGCTGAGGTCGCTTTTTAAATATCTATAGTTTGTAAAGACCCAATTTACATGGAAAGTATCGAAACTCATTATCAGATTGTCGGACCTAGACTAAACAATTATATATCAGGCATATCCAAAAATGTAGAAAAGTAGATATAAAAGTCGAACAGGAAACGTAGCATTCAATGACCACATTCATATCATGCATATCCAAACATGTATGAATAGATATACAAATCGAACAGGAAAAGCAGCATTCAAGGACGACAGTCAACCATAAACACACACAGAAACAAAGAACACATTTAAAGATGAATAAAAGGCCAAATAAGACATCACAAACACAAAAGGGTTGACAATAGGGTTACCGTCTTCTAACGGTCAGTGGAAAAAATGCCGCTGGGGGTTTAAAGCAGGTTCTTGGGTGCACCAAACCTCACACTTACCCTACTGTCAACCCAATAAAACGGGACAGTGTAAATAAAGAAATCCCCGCCATGAACTATTCTATAACCAACAAGGCAGCATTATTAGGCAATATAAGTCAAACACAAAGATGCTCCAGTATATATAAATACAAAAAACAATAGCCTAGAAAGCCACAATGAAGGTACTCAATGACTTTGCAGAAGCCAGAGCAACAAGAGAATAAACCACTCAGGGCACGACAAGACAAGACTGCAGACAAACATCAAACGTCAGCGTCCTTTTGGTTTTTTAGGTAGACGTCACCATTGGGTCCACAGCCTGTCCGGTCATCGTACAATTAAAGAGGAAAGTATAGTGGCGAACTGTAAATGGGTCCACCACCAAGCATGCATTGCGTTTCAAAATGATAGGGTCATAACCTCTGTTGATAAAGCTTTTAACGAGCTTAACAAAGATATTATGAAAGTGATCATGGCCAAGGATCTTACGAAGTTTGTAAATCACGTCACCATAGAAGTCAAGTTGTGATAGTCCTTGTCGCATAAGATTTCTTAAATTACTTTTATATTTGGAACGAAGATAGATTCAAAAAACGAACAAGAAACGTGTCATTCAATGATCACAGTCATAGCAGGCATATCCAAACATGTATGAAAGTAGATAAAAAGGTCAACCAACAACACACACATAAACAAACAATACTTACAAAGATGAATAAAAGGCAAAATATGACATCACAATCATAAAAGGACTGACGATCGGGCAAACGCCTTGGCACGGTCAGTGGCAAAAAGAAAGGTATCTGGGGTTAAAACCAGGTTCTAGGGTGCATTTAACCACACTATTATGCCTATACCCTTAGCGTGAAGTATTTTTTACTGTTCACCGGTAAACAAGTTTTACTATCACACGATTGTGACGGCATAGGAAGTATAAAGTAGGTTTGGGTTTTTCCAATTACAACACGGATTGGGCAATTGGAAATCGGTGGACGTTAATTAAAATACAGTTGAAGTTAAGTCAATTGTAAGACACTTGGTTTACCAAACGACAATGAACAAATATGGCGAGCAGATTCGCGACAATTTCGGTAGCGGATTTGAACACCCTGGAACTGACTTTTCCCCTCATATTTTTAAGTTTGAATCAAAACATTTTTTGTTCGGTATAATAAAATAAATATTTTATTATTCACTGGGATGCAATATTTATATACTATTACTCTATTGTCATTCCAATTAAACGAGAGTTTAAATAAAGGTATTCTCTCCAGGTTAATTTTCTAACAATCAAGGCAGCAGTAATTAGGCAATATAAGTATAACACATAAATGATCATGTATATATGAATGTGAAAGACCTGTATGGAACAAAAATGTTTAACATATTTCACATTTTAAAAAATAAACAAGAACCAAATTTTTAAGCACAAAAACTTAAAAAAGTATCCTGCCGTCACATGCAAAAGAGCTTACTGTTTAATGAGGCTTGTAGGCTGATATTAAAAGGAAGCATTGCTTATCCAATCAGTAAACTCTAAAACGTCTTTTAAAACTTCTGTTAATGTCGTCATAGTGTATTTGTAAACATGTCAGAGAATTTTATATATGGGACTATTGTTATGGCCTGTGTTAACTCTGGTAATATAGCCTATTTACGTTTGCTTGTTTTACAAAGATACCTAGTTACTTAGATATCGGACTATTGTTATGACCTGTGTTAACTATTGTTTATAGACAATGGTTGTTTAAGTTTGTTTGTTTTACGAAGCTACCTAGTTACTTAAATATCGGACTGTTGTATGGCCTGTGGTAACTCTGGTTTATAGACAATGATTGTTTAAGTTTGTTTGTTTTACGAAGATACATAGTTACTTAAATATCGGTCTGTTGTTATGGCCTGTGTTAACTCTGGTTAAAAGACAATGATTATATAAGTTGTTTGTTTTACGAAGATACCTAGTTACTTAGATATCGGACTGTTGTCATGGCATGTGTTAACTCTGGATATCGTATAATTTTGGTGCTGAGAGCATAGTACATAGAAGAACGAGATATTGTGTAACTGATGATCACATAAATTAATCGCTGAAATCATATTACGTATCTAAACATCCATGTTTTAGTCTAGTATAAAAATCTCGTTATAATCATCGATTTATGTGCCTGACATTGGAAGGTGCAGTAATAACTGCGTCGTACGATCAATATAGGCGATAATTTTAGAGTGAAAAAGATGTCATTGTTAAGTAAAATATTTCGTATTTTCAAGTTATTATAAAAGATACAGAACATCACCTAAGGCGATTTACCGTGTACCATATCACTATTGTAAAACAATGCATCCGGGCTCGTGGAGTTATTGTTTTAAATTGAAATCCAAAAATTCCAAAAACGTGATATAATACACATAAATTCACCACAAATGAGGTTCTGTAATTTTAATAAAGGGAATGTAGGAATACAGTCAAACAATGCATTATTGAAACTTTAAAATAGTGAAATAATTAAAAAAAAAAATCGGATGATAAAAAAAGAAGATATGACCATTTGAGAGTTGTTGGGAGTCGCCATTTTGAGAACAGTAACGTCATAGTTCTACATTATCGTGTATGGTATATTAATAAATATCATTTAAAGCAAAGAAAAGAATTGCCAAAAAATGCAATATGATCATATAGTGCATTATTTTCTTAATATACTTATATCGCATACAGTTGCCGTGAGTTTGTTTCCAATAAATCAGTAAATTGCAATATTTATAAATATCCTTATATGGTAATTTAGAACTATGATGTGATAGTTCTCAAAATGGCGGAGGTATTGTGGAATGAAGGATGTCCTTAGCTGAAGATATTGCCCCATATCATGTTTCTAGAACCATCCAAATAAAGCTAGAAGCCAATCATGTCACCGGTCTTCCAAATGTCCGTATCTAAAACCAATAGAAGACGTATTGGACTTGTTGAAAACGCGTACCTCTAGCGCTATAGTGTGTCAGTGCCAGTGCCGAGCTGAAATTGATGCTTATGGATGACAGTTAAATATTAAGCGCCGTTTCGAAATTTTAACATTTGGTTCTGATGGTGTTGAACTTGTAGCCGTATCATTTTATGAAATATGTTGTTGTTTGTTTTGCAATACAAACTTCAGTATATGATTATGTTTCATACGGTATATTATAAACTTACATAAATGTCTCGTTTGTTTTTTAAAATTATATCAATAAAACCCGGGTGATCAATTATAAAGTTTGCTCAGTGTACATCTGTGCCTTGCGTAGCACTTCGTGATCGCTGTCCGATATCTGCATACGAAAAATCAACGTAGCTATTAAAAGAACGCTCTGACAAAATACAGATCGTTTTAAAACTAACTATTAACTATGATCTTTGGGATAATGTCGAACATTTTACTGACATTAATGAAGCACTTAATTCATGGAGGAAGCCTTTTCTCAAGTTATTAACACATGCCAACTGGAACACATGGATTGAAACATTTACAATAGCCGGAATGAATAAATCCCGATATTAAGACGCAATTAAAGAAAGAAATGCATATATATGGCGATTAATTTCTTGTAATATAGTGTGTCAGCCATTAAAACTATCAAAACAGAGAACATGTGAGCGAAAGTTTAAAAAGCGTAAATCAGACCCGAGACTCATTTGCAAACTGTAAGTAACACGGCGAATTGTCAAAAATCTCTGGGAATTTCAGTGGTGAACATTAATTAACTCACTAAGGAGGAAACAACACTCACGGAAACAGCTGATGAATAGTTAACAGCATATTTATTATTATAACAACAAGTTTAAAAGAACCTATTCCAGACTCCAGTTGTAGAAAGGTTGCTCGTTTTATCTATGATATGGTATGTCAACATTTGGTATTGTGTACGCATTAACTATTAGCCTTTAGTTATTACTTATTAAGGAGATGAATGTATATAAGTTGTTATCGAAAGCTTGTTGTTAGTGCCCTGTGTCGACCGTAGAAAGTCTCCCCGTACATCCAATCAATATTGTTATCTTTTCATCCCACAGGGATTGTATGACATTCATTCATCCATTTTTTCCTTAAACACATGTGTTTTTTATACCATGTAGAAGGTTTTGTGCTCATCGACATTTTGTCCCATTTAAAGGCATTTCCTTAGTTTTTCATGCGCCGAATTTTGTCTCTTCTAAAACTATGGATTTTCCTAAAGATTTACAAGAATGTTGCTCTTGATGTCTAGTTGTATTTATTGTCTTTATTTATATAAACACCTTTTATTAGAAATATATATAAAATAGGAAAAATATAACATTTTGTAAAAATTCAAACAAAATTAAAAACTTTAAGCATAATTGTAGGGTTCCAAAAACCAATATTAAATCTCAATATGCATGGTGATCTATAATTTTAATTGCATATAATGTCTTACTATATGTTCAAATAAGTGCCTAGGAAGTTTGAACACATTCTGTTATTAGGAACATAACAAAAAAGGAAAATATACCATTTTATATAATTTCATACAAAACTTGACCTTTTAGCATAGGGGTAGGGTTTCAAAAAAAAAGGTTCTAAACAAGCATGGGGACCTCACATTTTTATTGCATATTTTGTTTTTATATATATTAAACTATGTGCTTAGAAAGTTTAAACAAATTCTATAATTGGGAACATACAAAAAAAAAAGGAAATTATATCATTATCGGCTAATTTGTGCATAAATTGTGAGTAATGGTCTCAACAGATTTTGTAAAAAGATAAGTTTAACATAAATGAGCTTTAAATGTTATTATAATTAAATGTTCTTTACCTGAATACAATTTTAGCAGAATTGTGACCAATGAATAAACGATTAGGCTTCAAAAATGCCTTATTTAGCTATTTCATGGACATGTTCAACTTTTTGGACAGATTGACATGAAGGCGGCATTACAAATTATTTTTACAAATTTTAACAATTATGGTGACCTACCATTACTTTTGCATTTTTGTCTATATATATAACAGACTTCTTTCCAAATATAAAAATAATTTAAGGACTCTTCTGCGACAAGGACTATCACAACCTGACTTTTATGGTGATGTGATTTATAAACTTCGTAAGATTCTTGGTCATGATCACTTTCATACTATCTTTGTTAAACTTGTTAAAAGGCTAACCAAAAGAGGTTATGACCCTATAATTTTGCAACGTACTGCATGCTTGGTGGTGGACCCTTTTACAGTTCGCCACTATGTTTTCCTCTTTGGTTGTACGATGACCGTACAGGCTGTGGACCATATGATGACGCCTACCTAAAGCCCATTGGGACGGTGGCGTTTGATGTTTGTCTATGATCTTTCTTGTCGTGCCCTTAATGGTTTATTCTCTTATTGTTCTGGCTTCTGCCAAGTCATTGAGTACCTTCATTGTGGCTTTTTAGGCTATTGTTTTTTGTATTATATTTACACGAGCATATTTGTGTTTTACTTATATTGCCTATTGATGCTGCCTTGTTGGTTAGAGATTAGATCATGGCGGGGATTTCTTCATTTACACTGTCCTGTTTTAATGGGATGACAGTAGGGTAAGTGTGGGGTTTGGTGCACCCTAGAAGCGGTTTAAACCCCCAGTGGCCTACTTTGCCACTGACCGTTCCAAGGCGGTAGCCCTATTGTTGTCAAACATTTTGTGTTTACTTTTATTATTACTTTTGCCTTCTTGTTTGTCTGTTTCCATGTTTGTTTCTGGGTTTTGTGGTTGACTGTCCTCCTTGAATGCTACTTTCCCTGTCCGATCTTTTTATATTTCTTTACTGTACAAAGTTTGTCGACTTTGGACCTCATTTAACCGCCCGTAAGTTTACAAACATTATTTCTTTTGGATCTTTGATACGAGTTTATTTCGTATCTCTAATAACTACTAATTGGCTCTTATTTCGGTTTTCACGGAATGGTATTACTTTCGAAATTGCATATATGAGTCTACTAGTAAAAACACTTAAAATGAATATTTCTCCTCTTCGGTTACTCTCTGAGTCATCAATCAAATTCCACAATATAATACTTCATTTCTTAGCAGTAAACCATATGTACGTCTTATACCTTTAAAACTTCATTCGGCAACCTCGTTTCATGTTCCTTCTAATAATATTACCAGGATCTTTAATAACGGCTCAAAGGACTTCTAGGATCACCTGTTTTGAGGAAATACCATATAAAGTCTCCTTTCAGAAATCGTTCAGTTCATTCAAGACGCAGGGTGTTTCCCTCTATTAATAAGTGCAATGCTAAGAGGTACAGTTGTTGCAATTATTTATTTTGCAAGTCCATCATTAAATCAGCTGTTAGTGGTAGAATGTTTAAAGTATGTCTAGCTTCAAATGTTTATTGACGTACATCTCACGTCATTTATGTTTTTACTTGAAATGCACCACGTTGTGGTATACAATACGTTGGACAAACATGTTTATCTTTAAAAGTTCGATTTCGTGAATATAAATATAGTGCAGGTTATCCTAAAAAGTTAAAATATTACTTGTACCAATACATTCATCAATCAGGTCATACTTTTAGTAATGTTACTGTTCAACCGGTTGAATATATAATTTATGATAATGTTGCTACTAAAAGCTTTAAAATAAAAGTTAGGCATATTGCAGAAATTAAGTAGATGAACAACTTGCAGACACCGTATCCACTCGGCCTTAACGACAATTTTATCAACGACGAAATACTTCAAAAGATCCTAATATTGACATTGATTCTATATTTTCTATTTGAAAGCGTAACTCTAGGTCTCACGGTTGTAGGCGTAATTGTAACCGTACATCGCGTGTGACTATGTCAGTCGCTGATTTGCATACAATTGTTAACAGTCTGGAAAGCACTTTATGCTTTCACGTTTTTCCCTTTTTGTCCATTTCCTCACTTAAGTTGATTGACAAGGAAGAGACAAAATTTCCATTCGTACAGATCTCTTGTATAACACTGCTTCCATAATTCAAAGCTACACACAGCATGTTCTCCGACCCCATATTGATAAGGAGTCTGATCACGTCAGGCATTTTATAGAAATACTATATCTTAAAAATGGTATTGATTTCATTGACATTATTGAGTATTTTTCGAGATAATCATCTACTTCATCATATCCCCGAAAATGAGAATATATTATTATGAACTCACCTATAACAAATGAAGAAATAATTGAACCAGTTAGGGCTTTAAAAAATGATAAAGCACCTGGACCTGACAAAATATTTACTGTTTTCTACAAGAATTGTCTAGATATAAATTTACCTGCTTTGAACAAAATGTTCAATAGAATGTTTGGTCTTGGAGAATTCCCTGAAAATTGGTCACATTCTATATTAGTACCCCTACACAAAAATGGTAGGATGGACGACCACAGTAATTATAGAGGAATCATGTTACTTGATGCTATAAGCAAAATATGTACACGAATTTTAAATAGACGTTTGACTTTTTACACAACTATCTTTTACAAGATATCAGAAGCACAGTCAGGTTTTAGAGAAGGATATTGTACGGTAGATAATGCATTTGTCTTAAGGGCAGTTATTGATAGATACTTGTCTAAAGAAGGTATGAAATTATTTGTAGCATTTGTAGATTTAAAAAAAGCGTTTGATACTGTGAATAGAGCAAAGTTGTGGTTTATTTTTAAAAAAGCCGGTGTTAAAGGTAAACTGTTTAAAATGTCATTGTACTCAGGGTGTTAGACAAGGTTGTATTTTAAGCCCAATTCTATTTTCCATATTTATTATTGAACTTCAATATGAAATTGCAAACAGTGGTCTGACCGGAATCCAGTTATCAACGGATATTGTTGAATTATTTATGTTAATGTTTGCAGATGACACTGGTCTTATTTCAGACACAGTGATAGGTTTGCAGAGACAATTAAATATTCTTCATCAATATTGTACACATTGGGAGTTAACAGTTAATCTTGATAAAACAAAGGTTGTTGTTTTTCGCAATGGGGGCCCTTTAAGCAAACACGGCGAAGACAGTCGCAACTAGGCTTGTTACTCATCATCCCTGCCAAAAATCGTTGAAATTCGGCCAGGAGTTCAGAAGAGACTTGTCTTGATAAAAGTGTTGTATCAAAACCTTTAAAGGGCTATAACTCCGCAAAAATCATTCAACCGGAACACGGCGATGACATGCACAACTAGGCCTGGAACTGATCATTCCTGCAAAGTTTCACTGAAATGCGGCCAGGGGTTCAGGAGAACATAGTCTGGACAAAATATATGTATTAAAACCTTTAAAGTGTCATAACTAAGCCAAACATCTTTCAACCAAATATGAAGATGACTAGGCTTGGTGCTGATCATCCCTGCAAAGTTTCATTAAAATCTGGCCAGATGAAAGCCCTATCGTCTTAATGAGGCCAAATACAGCATTTTGAACTAAATCAAGGGTCGTAACTCCGATGTTACTAACTAAAGATCAGATAATAATGTATGTGCTAGAGTGTTCACAAGGCAGAATATGGCACTTTTCAGCAAATCAAGGGCAATAACTCTGTTGTTACTCTTTAGATTTGGCAAAAGACACCGGCAAAGTTTCGTAAATATCTGATTAATAATGAAGGACCTAGAGTGTCCACATGTCAAACGTTAACGGACGGATGATGGACGGACGGACAACTCGTCATTCCATAATCTCCGCTGGCCTTTAATAATATCAAAGCGTTTTTGCTAACGGCATTTTAGACAATTACACTATGTGGACTTGCCAAGAAGTTTGTGAAGCTCTCATTCTCCTATAAGATAATATTTTCGTCGGGTATGGCACTACCGTTTATATACAAATTGTTGGTATCCCTATGGGTACGAACTGTGCACCTCTTGTCGCAGATTTGAAAGAAATTTCATGTTGAGTCTTTCATCCGATAATCCGACAGATGTAATTGAAGCCTCTAATGACATCTTCCGGTATTTGGATGACATATTAAACATTGACAATCCTTTCTTATCTACATATCTATCCAAAGGAACTTTAACTCAACAAAGCGAACATTTCTGATACTGTCGCTTCTTTCCTTGATTTACATCTCTCTATTGAAAATGGCGAAATAATTAATAAAATCTATGACAAGGAAAATGATTTTAATTTTGATATTGTTAATTATCCCCAATTAGATGGGATGTTCCTTCCTTTGGGATCTATGTGTCTCAACTTATTCGTTTTTCTAGAGCTTGTACTCGAGTTGAGGACTTTAATATTCGTAATCTTTGTAATTCTAAAAAGTTACTCCATCAGGGCTACCGTTACCATAAACTTCGTAAACCCTTTGCAAAACTTTATTACCGTAACCCTGATCTTCTTTCCAAATTTAAAAGTAATTTAAGAACTCTTCTGCGACAAGGACTATCACAACTTGACTTCTATGGTGACGTGATTAACAAACTTCTTAAGATCCTTGGTCATGATCACTTTCATAGTATCTTCGTTAAACTTGTTAAAAGGTTTATCAAAAGAGGTTATGACCCTATCATTTTGCAACGCTCTGCATGCTTGGTGGTGGACCCATTTACAGTTCCCCACTATGCGTTCCTCTTTAACTGTGCGATGACCGGACAGGCTGTGGACCCTAAGATGACGTTTATCTAAACCCCAAAAGGACGACGACGTTTGATGTTTGTCTGCAATAGTGTCTTGTCGTGCCCTCAATGGTTTATTCTCTTGTTGCTCATGCTTCTGCTAAGTCAATGAGTACCTTCTTTGTGGCTTTCTATGCTATGCGATTGGGGTTTTAGTTGTATTTCTATATACACGAGCATATTTGTGTTTTACGTATATTGCCTATTAATGCTGCCTTGTTGGTTAGAGAATAGTTCATGGCGGGCATTTATTTATTTACACTGCTCCGTTTTACTGGGATGATAGTAGGGTAAGTGTGAGGTATGGTGCACCCTAGAACCTGGTTTAAACCCCCAGCGGCCTGTTATGCCATTGACCGTTTCAAGGCGGTAGCCCCGTTGTCAACCCTTGCGTGTTTGTGAAGTCTTATCTTGCCTTTTATTCATCTTTATATATAGTTGTTCTTTGTTTCCTTGTGTGTTTCTGGTTGACTGTCGTCCTTGAATGCTACTTTTCCTGTTCGATTTTTATATATACTTTTTCAAATATAGTCCATGTATTATTTGACATATTGTTCACCACATGTTTTTATTAAATGTTGTTTAAACCAACTGTTAGCTTACAGAACAGAACAGAACAGAATTATATTCAACTTGTACATAGTACCTCATTGGTCAACATTATTTTATATAATACATAATGTTATTAAAGTGAACAGTATAATACAATTATTATACAATATTTTGTACAATTTATAAATAGCAAATAAACAATATTGAAACACAAATAACAAGAAACAGCATGCTTTATTACAAGTTGAAAAGTGATTATACAATACATATACCTTATAGTATAGTATGAACTTAACTGGAATGCTTAATAAAATAGTTCATTGGTCAAATGTCCTTTTGATGTATTTAGCCAGATTTATTAGTTCTTTTTTATTTTCAGATTTCATTAACTCACAGAATTTCATAAAGCTCGGACGTTTATAATAGTTTTTCAACAAGAAACTGCTTTTTCTATCATAAAAAGCAGGGCAAATTGTAATGAAATGATAGTTTTCTTCTATATCGTGTTTTTGTTTTACACAGTGTACAGTATCTTTCATTTCTTTCTATTCTATTTCGTCCATATCTACCTTGCTCAATTATTAGAAAACGAGATTGAAGCTTTAGCCTCGAAATAAAACAAAACATAAGTTACTTGGTACAAAGCTATTTTTAAAATCAAACTCATTTTTAAAGTATTTATACGAAAACAATGCACCACTATTATCAACATTTTCTTACCATTTTTTAATAAAACAATCAATAATTCCTCTTTTAAAAATTAAACGAAACATTCTTGGATTAACGCTATGTGGTTTAACCACACATCACCAAAGCCATGTTCTTCGAGTAGGGTCTTTAAATTGGATAACCAATTAACAACTCCTGTATTACAATCTTGCAATAATGAATTATAAATATTGGAAAGAATTATATTATCTGTTGCTGACATTTTAAACCAGTATGTTATGATTCTTCTATATCTTGATATGTAAAGAGAGTATCTACCTAATTCTTCATATACCGCCCTCGAAGATGTAACTTACTAACGGAAGTTTAGACAACTATACTATGTGGAGTTGCTATGAAGTTTGTGAAGCACTCATCTTCCTATTAGATAATATTTTCGTCAAGTATGGAATCACCGTTTATAGATAAATTGTTGGATCCCTATGGGTACGAACTGTGCATCACTTGTCGCAGATTTGTTTTTATTGAATTCATGTTGAGACTTTCACCTGAAATATGTTATTGAAGCTTTTAATGACACCTCTCGGTATCTGGATGTCATATTGAACATTGACAACCCTTTCTTTCCAACTATGGTTAATAATATTTATCCTAAAGAACTTTAGCTTAATAAAGCTAATATATCTGATAATAACGCTTCTTTTCTTGATTTAGATCTCTCGATTGAAAATGGTGAAATAATTAGCAAAATCTATGACAAGAGAGATGATTTTAATTTTGACATTGTTAATTACCTCCACTTGAATGGGGATGTTTCCCGAGCAACTTCTTATGGGGTGTATGTGTCTCAACTTATTCGTTTTTCAAGAGCTTGTACTCGGGTTGAGGACTTTAATATTCGTAATCATTGTATAACTAAAAAGCTACTCAATCAGGGTTACCGTTACCAAAAACTTCGTAAAACCTTTGCAAAATTTTATTTTCGTAACCCTGATCTTCTTTCCAAATATAAAAGTAATTTAAGGACTCTTCTGCGACAAGGACTATCACAACTAGAGTTCTATGGTGATGTGATTAACAAACTTCGTAAGATTCTTGGTCATGATCACTTTCATACTATCTTTGTTAAACTTTTTAAAAAGTTTATCAAAAGAGGTTATGACCTTATCATTTTGCAACGTACTGCATGCTTGGTGGTGGACCCTTTAACAGTTCGCCACTATGCTTTCCTTTTAATTGTACGATGACCGGACAGGCTGTAGACCCTATGATGACGCATACCTCAAGCCCATTGGGACGGTGGCGTTTGATGTTTGTCTATGATCTTTCTTGTCGTGCCCTTAATGGTTTATTCTCTTGTTGCTCTGGCTTCTGTCAAGTCAATGAGTACCTTCAGTGTGGCTTTCTAGGCTATTGTTTTTTTTTGTATTATATTTACACGAGCATATTTGTGTTTTACTTATATTGCCTATTGATACTGCCTTGTTGGTTAGAGATTAGATCATGGTGGGATTTATTTATTTACACTGTCCTGTTTTAATGGGATGACGGTAGGGTAAGTGTGAGGTTTGTTGCACCCTAGAACCGGTTTAAACCCCAGTGGCCTACTTTGCCACTGACCGTTCCAAGGCGGTAGCCCTATTGTCAACCTTTTTGTGTTTGTGATGTCGTTTGCTTTTATTATTACTTTTGCCTTCTTGTTTGTCTGTTTGCGTGTTTGTTTCTGTGTTTTGTGGTTGACTGTCCTCCTTGAATGCTACTTTCCCTGTCCGATCTTTTTATATTTCTTTAAAATTTTAGATGAATTCTTTCTATTTGTATCGATTTTGTATAACCCAAGTTTCGCAAATATTATGTAGAATAGATCCTATAAATGCATAAAACAACTGGCACATAGTACTAGGTTTTAATTTGAAATCGCGTGTATTTGCTAAAAGCGAATTAAGTGCTTTTAAGCTTTTACCAATAACATATTCTTGGTTTAAAGCACAATTCACAGTATAGTTAAAAACTGTACCGAGATAATTAAAATCATTTCTACCTCTGACTGCGAATCACTATAGCAAACTTCATTTGCCCTTAGAGACCCTCGCTTCCGAAATACCATATTTTTTGTTTTATCACAATTAACTTCTAAACTCCAATCATTACAATATTCATTTAACTTATTTAGGTTATGTCGTCGGCAAAAATAATGAGATCAACATTAAATCGTCTATCTGCAAACCACTGTAAAAAGAGTCTTGAAATGATAATTCCATATCTTTCAAAAACAGAGAAATATTATAGGTGAGATTATCTCCCCTTGCATGAGACCAAAATCTCCGAGTAAGAGTTATATTATCTTACGCATGATTTTACTCTTACGTTTTACTCTTACGCCGGATTTTACAAAGTGGTTCGACTGTAAATAAGTACTGATAAAGGTGATCCTTTGAGATCCTTTGAGAGCAACTAACACAATTAAGAGAATAAAGCGGCAGTCTCGGTTTTAATGAGTCTGTTCATGAGAAGTAATGGTAGAAGCAACACTTCTCACGCCCCCTAGCACCGGCTTAAGCGGTATTCTACTTCAAAGCTACCTATATTGGGCTCGTTGGTCCCAAAGGACCAGTAAAAGATAACACTACTGATACGTAGCACGGGTGTAAGACTGGTGTGTATATGATATATTATATATATATTATAGTCTTCGTGTTATATTACTGCTGCCTAGATTGTTAGAGATTACAAGCTGGCGAGTATTTCTTTATTTGCACTGTCCCGTTTTATTGGCAGAACAATAGAATAAGAGTGACGTTTAGTGCATTCTAGAGCCTGTATTAAACCCCCATCGGCCTTTTTACCTCTTTCAAAGGTTCCAGGGACATAGCCATATTGTCGAACCTTGTGTGTTTGCGGTGCTGTATACTTCGAAAGTTTAGCTTGTAACAGTTGTTTGAATCTTTTAAAAAAACACATTCAAACTTAGGACATTGTGTTTCATAACAATTTCTGTTCTCTACTGCATGTGTGATATTTTAAAACAATATGGCAGTAATAGTGAGTGAGAATTATGTGAACATTATTATTTGTTTGGGTTTGAAAGATTGTCATGTGTTGGACAGAATAAAACTCAGTAGCATTTAGTAATGCATGTTTGGTCAAAATCAATTATAAACCAATCGATACACCGTAACATGACTCTAGTGTCAGTGATTGCCATCTCTTTATTTTGTGATGCATGAAAATGCTATTTTAAATATAATGTCAATAATCTATCGGGTAAAATGTAAAAACAAACATGCTTGTAATTAGTATCGTGTTGCAAAATGAAAGCGTTTACAGAAGACGGACTTGCAGCGCTATTATGTTCACATAGACCGTAATGTTAGCTCTAAACAGTATAACATTTACTTTAATTCTCGATGACAGATAACATATCCATTAAAATCTCTATAGCTCCATTGATTTTAAGATGTCTGGAAAGCCCAAGTATTAATGCTGCCTTTTTGTTAGAGATTATTAACCTGGCGGGGATATCTTTGTTTACACTGTCCCGTTTATTGGGATGACAATAGACTATAACTTGGTTTAAACCCCCAGCGACCCTTTTGTCACTGACCGTTCCAAGGCGGTAACCCTATTATCAACCCTTTTATGTTTGTGATGTCATATCTTGCATTTTAATCATCTTTATAGGTGTTGTTTGTTTCTCTGTGTGTTTGTGGTTGACTGTCGTCCTTGAATGCTGTTTGTCCTGTTCGATATTTATATCTAGTTTTGCCATCGTACACGTCAGAATCAATTATCCTTGCATGTCTAAGCAGTATACAACAATAGACAAAATAATTACAACAGTTACAACAGATAAACTATATACACTTTCAAAAAATAAAAGTATACTAAACAAAAAGGTTTAGCGAAGTTTTAGGGACATAGGTTATATGTATATATGAACATTAATTAGAAATGCTAGATAAGGATGTGATTTTCAAAAACAGTGTGGGTTTTTTTCTAAGTGAAGTATCAGAATTACTTCCCATATATTAATAACAACTTATATCGTTATACAAACACTGCTTTTAGCAAATGTAATGTTTGGCATTGACAAGAATTGTCCATTCTGTCTTTGTTTACGCTAAAGTGTGTTCACACAAGATTGTTATTCTCAAACAAAATCATTTCAAATATCGTAGTTTTAAAATTACCTCCCTGTTGATTGAAATGAGAACGATTTTCGATAACCTATAAAAGTATGTTCCCAACATAGTTGCCTTATTTTTATCACCGAATTTGTTTACAAATAATTTAGCAGCATTATAAATGGTGATATCTATGTCACTTTAGCCTCGAGGCCGAACCTACAAGGCCTCGTACATCGTCTATTGAACTGCATTGTATGTGCTCAATGTGTTTTGCTCTGTAGAGTTTGGAGTGTTGTAGGCATAAAATCATAATTTTCAAGCGAATCATCTGTGTTCAAACGAAATTCGTGAGAGCACATAACGTCAAAATGTAAATAACCTTATTTGTTTGTGATATATAAACGTAGAATCGGCTCCACATTTGATTTTGATTTTATCAAAATCAATATATATCACCATACTATTACCGTTTTTACTTCGCTTAGTTGACACGCTGAATAGAACGATAATGTCGCATTAAACAGATCGGCCATTAGACATCCACGAAACCGCATTATCAATCCATTGACAGAACCTGTCATAATAACGTGTTTCATCGTGTCAATTTCAATCCTGTAATATGTACTGTGTTTGTAATTAGTGTAGTCTCCCTGGTGAATTTGTGTCTGCATTATCAGTAACGGATGGAGGGAGGTATGCATTATCGGTAACTTATTCGTTATTGAGAAAGGAAGGTTTTCATTTTTAATTATTTAAAAGTGTCCATCCTAGCTATCACGTAGTGTACCTACATAACCTCAACACCATAAACAACATTGAGATATACACAATCAAAGCTCTTGAGAGCTCTTGATATTCTTGAATCTCTTTATATATAAAATGATAATTCTAGAACCTGGATTAAACCCCCAGCGACCTTTTGTCCATGAACCCTTCATAGACAGTATGGTCTTGATCATCGTCGACGCTTGATTGTAATTACAAACATCTCAAACGATTGTGCAGTATCAAATTCGAAAAAAGAAGCACGTGTCCGTAATTATTATTATTATTGACTACCCACATTAAGTTCGTCGATATAATGATGATGTTTCCCTCTTTTTTTATTTTCGATTAATTTCCTGTCTTTCGTTCTGTATATCTTGGATAGCAGTTTCTTTTGTCTCAGCCAATTAGAAACGATACCAGAATCTCGGCAAAGTCATAAAACATAAGGAGAACTGTTCTAGATGTTTGTCTTGAAAACAAACAAGCGTCGCAGATGATTTAGACTAGAGACAGTAACATTGTTGTCAACCCTTCTATGTTTGCGGTGTCGCATATTAGGCTTAGATTTAATTATTTATACCTGACTTCACTCTGTGTCTACTGTTTATCTTCACCAGGTAAATGGGCGCTGAGGACAGGATAATAGCGAGGATTGTGCGCATATAAAATCGATTCAAGCTAACCAGTAAGCCTTATTGCCTACTAACCGTTCTAAGTCGGTAAACCTGTCTTCACCACCCTTTCTGTTGTTTTTTGTCCCTTTCATTGTATTTTCAAGTCCTTGTTTGCAGTACAGTGCGGACCTACGATGCCATTGCGTTCGGACGCTGTGGTTTATATAGGACCCTTATCTCATTTTAACCCAGAGTTATGTGCAAAACGTGCTTAAAACTAATGCCATTTCAAGACAAGGGTAGGCTTACCACACATGTTTATGCATGAAAACTGATTACCGAAGGAGGGTTGGTGGACTAGCGTATACTAATCTTACTTGCAGATATAGTTCTGGGCAGATTATGCCAAATAAATCGCCCACTAGCTTTTAGCCGATTTTATTCGTACGTTTTTTCCATGCAGATAAACAAGTCTTTATGACGTCATGTTGTATATAAATGCACCATTACACTTGTTGACGTCATGTGCTTCTCACAAGTTAAAAATAAGAATTAAAATGTTATTAACTTGAAAATACGCTCTATGAAAGTCTCAAAGAATCTCTCCAAGTCTCATCAATGTCGTCCCAACGTGATGGGCGATTTCAAACTTCCGTTTTATCCCAGGCCTTGGTTCGAAAGATTATATCGTAGCAAAGAAATCAGAAGCAGGCCGGGTGACCGAGGTTACCATTAGTATCTAGATCTATTGGAGTTTTTTTACTTAAATTGTATCTGTTAGTGAATATAAAAAGAAAAAAAATATAAGTTCTTAAATTACCATTTTAAGTCTTCTCTATGGACGTAAACTGTCCTATTTCACTTTAATTAGTCAGATCATATATTTGATGTTACCATTTATTTGCGCATAAACACGTATTTTTAGTCTTCTAACAATGATCACACAGATATGGGATTGTGATTCAACAAGAGCGCTACAGACATTATTGGAACGGTTGCCATGCGTGCTTGTGCAAGAATTAGCCGCTCTGTCAATGACATTTATACGGAGAGTAACAAACTATCTAAGCCATTTTTTTTGAATGTTCTAGGATTATCCTCAAACAGTGTATTTTCGGAATTAAATAGGTAATTACCTTGTTGTTAGATCTAGAACATTGTAAATGCTTTATGTGCTCCCCATATGTTGTTACGTGATCTGCATATTGTTTGTGCTCGACATTACTGTCTCTTTATTACGTATTAATAACGATGATTGAATATGTAATGTTGTCTGAATTGTGTTAACTGTTGTATATTTAGTTTGATTTTGATAATCCATGGCTTTTTTTTTACACAAAATTGGGAAAATGCTCAGGCTTGTCTATTTTGGAAATAAAAACACGTGCTTATATCCTTTTTTGGAAAAGATGTTATATTTCAACAATTATGTAAATATGACAAAACTATGCTTTACTTATATTTTCATCCATTAGTTATTACAATTACTGACTTCAAAGTTTGAACTGACTTAACAGTCAAAAACAGATTGCAGAATTAATGCTTTTTCTCAAATTCTGAGAGACTGCTCTTTCTGATTGGAAAATATTTCTGCCACAGTTGGGAAAAACGGTCAAATTTTCAATTAGGAAACGGCCTTTTACAGGCGTCAGTTACGTAAGGTAAAAAAAGCCCTGTTAAATTACCAGGTTTAGCCTATTATTAATGTCATCGTTAATTTAATAATATCTTATGTCTTACACGTGCTTTATCTTTGTCGGTACAACAAGACTTGTGAGCTTATATTGATCGTTCTTATGTCCTGCCGGAGTTACAAATATATCGTAACTTATATATAATAATCTATAATAATATATAGATATAATCCCAGTATGTTGGTTGTGGTTTCTTTATGTACACTGTCCCGATTTATTGGGAAATTAATAGGGTAAGATTGAGGTTTGGAGCACCGTAGAACCAGGTTTGGAGCACCGTAGAACCAGGTTTGGAGCACCGTAGAACCAGGTTTGGAGCACCGTAGAACCAGGTTTAAACCCTCAGAGGCCTTTTGCCACTGATCGTTCCAAAGCGGTAGCCCTATTATAAAACCCTTTTATATTTGTGATGTCATATCTTGCGTTTTACTCATCTTTGTAATTATTGTTTGTTTCTGTGCGTGTTTATGGTTGACTTTGGTCATTGCATGCTACATTTGCTGTTAGACCTTTACATCTACTTATTAGAGAATATAATCTGGCGTGGATTGCTTTATATACAATTTACAGTCCCGTTCTACTTGGATTAAAATAGGGTAAGAGTAGATATAAACATTGAACATGAAAAGAAGCATTCAAGTACCACATTCAACCATAAACACACAGAGAAACTAACAACAACTATAAAGATGAATAAAAGGCAAGATATGACATCACAAACACAAAAAAGGTTGACAATAGGTCAGTGGGGGCGCTGGGGGGTTTAAATCAGGTTCTAGGGTCACCAAACCTCACTCTTACCATATTGTCATCCCAATAAACGGGTCAAGGTAACTAAAGATATCCCTGCCAGGTAATAACAGACAAGGTAGCATTAATAGGCAATACAAGTAAAGCATATAAATGATCATGTATGTGTAATATAAAAAAATAGCCGAAATACAATTATTAAATTAATGTTTTACTGATTTGTTTCCCAATTTTATAAACAATCCCGCTAAACTTTGCAACTGACTTCGTAACGGTATAGGTTATGTTGCCAAAGTAAGGGGGGTGGGGGGGCGGGGGGGGGGGGGAATACGGTATATAGATTTTTAGCTGTATTTTGGCGAGTGTAAAAAATGAGATAATTGTCAGTTTCTGGCAAGTATTTATCATTTTTTCGCCCAAAATACAATTGAAAGTTACTATAGGCTAATTAACGTAATGTTTTTATCATTCAAACTGTTTTAAATAACATAATTTACCTGAAAAGGAATTAAAACAACACATCACGTCAGCTGCAGCAAAATACAAATAGAGGATTATTTGTCAGAGGAAGTTACCGTGGCAAAAATCGTTTTGGCATTTAAGTATAATTATATCTGTAATGAACGATGAATGCCTAAAACTAATAAGTATAAAGTATAGTTGTTAAATCTGTAGTTCAAAAGGTTAATTGCATGACTCTCTAACCCAGCTAGCAAAGCATATGGGACCCATATGGGTCCAATGTTGTTTTCCATACGGGCCCAATATGGGCTGCCCACATGGGCCCCATACCAAAAGTGCAACCGGGATTAACCTGGGTCCCATGTGGGCAGCCCATGTGGGTCAAAGCAGCTAGCAAAGCATATGGGACCCATATAGGGCCCATATAAGTAATACCACATGGGCGTGCCCAGATATAGCCCATATGGGTCCCATTTACCCTTGCTTTCTGAATGTGGGACCCATATAGGACCCATATGTGTAATCCCACATGGGCTTGCTGAATGTGGGACCCATATAGGACCCATATGGGTAATCCCACATGGGCGTGCCCGGATATAGCCCATATGGGTCCCATTCACCCTTGCTTGCTGGGATGGCATAAAACATGAAGCCGGTCACATTTGCTTCAAGTCAGTTTCGGACGACTTGAAAATGCACAGAACTGCCACGACATATCAATCGCTAAACTTGAATATCTTCTATACTTGTTAAAGAAAATGTTTGAAACTTTTAAGTTTTTGTGTTATATGATTGCTTTATCTTATCAGTGTATCAAATTTACTGTTTATGTAATATTACCTAATTCAAGTGTTAAAATGCATGCCCTTATATGGCAATTTATTGGTTTCTTGAATAAATGCTTTATTATTCGAACAGTACATCATCTTTGACTTATCATTTCTGCTTCCAAAGAAACTTCATTGTTGGTAGATAAGCTTACTTGTAATTGTAGTGGATGGCTAAGCTGGATTGATGAAATCCTAAACCTTCCTAACCTAATATGGTTAGATTTTTACGCCGAAACGTAACGTCATTTTCATGACCTCATCTTCATGATGTCATCATTTTTTATGTTATTCAGGGAGTAAATGGAGTCTGTCTTTCAAGGGGCATAACTTGAAAAGAGATTATTACAGAACAGAGCTAGCTAGGAAGCAAGTTTACTATTTATAAAAAGGAGTGTACTTGGAATAGTGAAACATAAAATATCACGCTTTAAGAATGTGTCGACCAAAATAGATTTCAACCACTTTCAGGCAGGTCAGGTGGTCTGATGACAAGCGGACAGTGACCATTAAGAGACTGACTAAAGACGTGTATGATAGTCTCCTAATTCAGGATAAAAAAATTAAATGTGCTACTGTGTGGAGCTGTACACAAGAAGATTCCAGCAACAATGACCTTGAGACCAAGCAAGGCTGCCAAAACGCCTATAGAGCAAGCACTTATGGATAGTGCTTAAGCTGAAATTGATAAAAATTAACTACGTACATACCGTATCTTTCACCTTGGGAAGACTGCTGACATGTTCTTTGAAACATACTCTGATCACAGCTCCTGGGATGGCACCTGTCAAGGGAAATTAAACTTTGACTTGAAATTTGATAAACAGATGGGGTAAGGATGGTGCGAGAGACTGAAATGTCTTAAATGTCTTAAATGTGGGTTCGTTGTGCAAGACAGCAAGTCCGAGAAAACAACGTCGCGTGTGGGTTTGAAAAAGACGCCTCAATTCCGGGTGAACAACAACAACAACAACAACAACAACAACACAAACACAACACAACACAACACAACACAACACAACACAACACAACACAACACAACACAACACAACACAACACAACACAACACAACACAACACAACACAACACAACCCCACACAACACAACACAACCCCCACACAACACAACACAACACAACACAACACAACACAACACAACACAACACCACACCACACCACACCACACCAACACGAAACAACAACAACAACAACAACAACAACAACAACAACAACAACAACAACAACAACAACAACAACAACAACAACAACAACAACCACAACCACCGCAACCACCACCACCACAACCACCACAACCACACACAACACAACACAACCCCACACAACCCCACACAACACAACCCCACACAACACAACACAACACAACACAACACAACACAACACAACACAACACAACACAACACAACACAACCCCACACAACACAACACAACACAACACACCACAACACAACACAACCCCACACAACACCACACAACACAACACAACCCCACACAACCACACCACACCACACCACACCACACCACACCACACCACACCACACCAACAAGAAAGAACAACAACAACAACAACAACAACAACAACAACAACATTCGTGAGTTTGAAAAAAAAAAGTTTTAATTATTAAATGTAAATAAAGTGGGACCCACAATATTTACCTTTTATGCGTTCACGTGACTTCCATAGCGCACTAGGTTTTCACCATAGTATGTATTGCGTAATATGTATAACCCGCTTAGCTCAGTCAGTCGGGAGCGAGTTCCGACAACTTTACGCTCACGCACACTTATTTTTACTGCGAGTTCAAACCCACGAAGTGGATTTGCTTTTGTACCGCGATTGAATTCCGTTAAACAATCTTGCTTTTAATTAGTAAATATTGAATAATGTTTAGTGTATAATGTTTGCGAACATACTTATTGGGTGTTTTATAAGCTAAAAGTTACGGACAGTGTCCCTTTAAAGTATACGATGACCAACGACAACATAAAACATACTCAACTGACCTTCTCGACAAGTAAACAATGACCACACATTTTGCTATATGAAAAGTGGGTGGGGTAACAATTTGACATGAAACACTACAATAGGATAATATATACAATCTACTCACATGAAGCATGCAATCAGGATACTCTCTATGTCCTAAACACAGTATTGGTATCATGTTCAGGCATCTTTGTCTTTCCATGTTGACGCTATGAGGCTCCAAGCTGAGATGGTCAAATCGCAAACATAAACTGTTGTGGCAGAGATGAGACACGTCCATTCCCCTAGGAATACTAGGAACACACATCACACACATATACATCACTCTGTGAGCTAACATGTTCATCTGAGTATGTCTCCCAGCCAAAACAATCGACTGTCTCCCATATTCTGACACTTTCTGACCACAGATTCGTCTATGAACTCCCAAATGACGGTTATAAAGCATGCACGGGGTCCGACTAGAAGCAAAGTAGTCTATTTTACACTGCAAAAGCATCAAATACTTATCAAAATCCATGTTATGCCTTAGAAATACACTGTTTCACTCTAAAATCGAGATTTCACTTTAAAAAATCCACTCTAGCACAACAGGCGCTGTCTGTCAAGTTTTTCCCTGACCCAGATGAGGGTTGTTTAACGTCTCACTAGTGAATTAATCAACACTATATAATATATGTAAAAATGGTCACTTGTGGACCACTGCGAACATACTTTAAAATGTCCATTGGTCTTTAAATCTCCCCTCAATCTGCAAACCTTCCTCTGAAGCTCAGAATATCCACAAAAATTCAAAAGTTGACCAGATTATATATTTTTTAAATTCCAGTCTTTTTTAGTACCCCTCAAAACTAGCTCCATTTCACTGATAATTCAACTGTATTCCTACTCATTTTCAAATTATCGTATCTTCCTCGAAAATCACCCAGTGGCATCCAAACTTGGCAGAAGTCATGAACATGTTCCAATCTTGTCACCTGAAGGCAGAAATAAGAGAATGATTGCACATTTCCAAGTTCAGAGCAAACCCATTAACACAGCCCTAGTTTTTTGCGGTGTAAGAATCTTCCTACCGTCATGTCCAAGGGAGGTAATTCTGTAGTGAGAGTCATGTCCAAGGGAGGTAATTCTGTAGTGAGACCTTTAACTGCCCAGCTAGCAAAGCATATGGGACCCATATGGGTCCAATGTTGTTTTCCATACGGGCCCAATATGGGCTGCCCACATGGGCCCCATACCAAAAGTGCAACCGGGATTAACCTGGGTCCCATGTGGGCAGCCCATGTGGGTCAAAGCAGCTAGCAAAGCATATGGGACCCATATAGGGCCCATATAAGTAATACCACATGGGCGTGCCCAGATATAGCCCATATGGGTCCCATTTACCCTTGCTTTCTGAATGTGGGACCCATATAGGACCCATATGTGTAATCCCACATGGGCTTGCTGAATGTGGGACCCATATAGGACCCATATGGGTAATCCCACATGGGCGTGCCCGGATATAGCCCATATGGGTCCCATTCACCCTTGCTTGCTGGGAAGTCATCTGAAAATAGCACATGTCCCCAACTTGCATAATACATCATTTGGGAGCGAAATATCGATATACATGTAGTAGTATATATATAGCTATTTTAAAAACATTAGTTGCATGAGTGACAGTATTTCATCAGCAAATTTGATAATATATGACGATGACGACTTTGTAAACCTGTCAGATGGCTCCGAATTTCAAATACTGACTGCACCACGCAAGTTTATAGCTGAAATCCAGCTAAGTTTAATTTTTGTTAAATATTTTTAGGTCAATATTTCAACTAGCTTTGTTCATACATGTAATATAGGAAAATAGTGTGAGAAACGGTATCTGGTTACAAAAATAATTTATTTATAAACATAATCAATTTCAGCGAATATATTTTTAATATGCACACCGGTTACTTGGTTACTTGTAAATAAACATGTATTCCGTTGAGAACATTAGAGAAGTTGTGCGTAAATTTAATAAAGAGATTACACCCAAGCCAAATCAGGTTGAATGTTTTCAACATCTTCCCGAAGGTGATGATGTTATTTCCAATTGCCTGTTGGTTACGGCAAGAGTTTGCTGTACCAAGCATTACTGGGCGGAGGTTGCATTTATTCATGAAGATCTACGACCTATATTCTTCAAAAGTCATTTGAATCCTTTTAATCCTAAAGAGCCTTATCTATAGATAGAAATATAAAATCAATAGAATATGTGTGTCGGATTATAAGAATCTTTCATGGGTACCCGGTGAAGATATGGAATTCCAACCCGAGGTAAAACTTTTTTTATCTGAACCGAGGCTCTGCCGAGGTTGTGATTAAAACAGTTATACCGAGGGTTGAAATTTCCTTATATGAACCGGATACCCATGATTGATTATTTTTCTTGCATACCATTTACATTCTGCAGGTTGACGTCGCCATCTACTAACATTTTCATGTTTATTTACAAAATGACGTCATGCAACTGTCATTGTTGTATCAACGCACGACTTTTATCTTCCCTCATGTGTAAGATCAGGCTTTCCAGCATCCTTGTAAGAAGCGGATCACCTTATGCGGTATGCAAGCAAAAGGCTATTAAGATAAGTATTCACCATTAACCATGGGGTCGGTCGCTACTCAATCTCACTTTCGGTTTCTTAATGGTGAAGAGTTTGCTTGATAGTCTCTATCCTATAAAAAATCTGCGTAAGATGGAGTTAAATGTTACTTACTTTAATACATGTTGATAAGTGTTCTTACATTAATACATGTCGATTAGTGTTACTTACTTTAATACATGTCGATAAGTGTTTATAACCTTACTTACTTTAATACATGTCGATAAGTGTTACTTAAATACATGTCGATAAGTGTTACTTATCTTCATACATGTCGATAAGTGTTACTTACTTTAGTACATGTCGATAGGTGTTATTACTTTAAAACGTGTCGATAAGTGTTACTAACGTTAATGCATGTCGATAAGTGTTACTTACCTTAATGCATGTCGATAAGTGTTACTTACCTTTATACATGTCGATAAGCGTTACTTACCTTAATACATGTCGATAAGTGTTACTTACCTTAATGCATGTCGATAAGTGTTACTTACCTTAATGCATGTCGATAAGCGTTACTTACCTTAATACATGTCGATAAGTGTTACTTACCTTAATACATGTCGATAAGTGTTACTTACCTTAATGCATGTCGATAAGCGTTACTTACCTTAATACATGTCGATAAGTGTTACTTACCTTAATACATGTCGATAAGTGTTACTTACCTTAATACATGTCGATAAGTGTTTTATACATGTCGATAAGTGATACTTACCTTAATACATGTCGATAAGTGTTACTTACTTTAATACATGTCGATAAGTGTTACTTACCTTAATACATGTCGATAAGTGTTACTTATCTAAATACATGTCGATAAGTGTTACTTACCTTAATACATGTCAATAAGTGTAACTTACCTTAATACATGTCGATAAGCGTTACTTACCTTAATACAGGTCGATAAGTGTTACTTACCTTAATACATGTCGATAAGTGTTACTTACCTTAATACATGTCGATAAGTGTTACTTACTTTAATACATGTCGATAAGTGTTACTTACCTTAATACATGTCGATAAGTGTTACTTCCCTTAATACATGTCGATCAGTGTTACTTACCCACTTACTTTAATACATGTCGATAAGTGTTACTTACTTCAATACATGTCGATAAGTGTTACTTACCTTAATACATGTCAATAAGTGTTACTTACTTTAGTACATGTCGATAAGTGTTACTTACTTTAATACATGTCGATAAGTGTTACTTACCTTAATACATGTTGATAAGTGTTACTTATCTTAATACATGTAGGTAAGTTTTACTTACCTTAATACATGTCGATAAGTGTTACTTACTTTAGTACATGTAGATAAGTGTTACTTACTTTAATACATGTCGATAAGTGTTACTTACCTTAATACATGTCGATAAGTGTTACTTACTTCAATAAATGTCGATAAGTGTTACTTACCTTAATACATGTCGCTAAGTGTTACTTACCTTAATACATGTCGATAAGTGTTACTTACTTCAATACATGTCGATAAGTGTTACTTACCTTAATACATGTCGATAAGTGTTACTTACCTTAATACATGTCGATAAGTATTACTTACCTTAATACATTTCGATAACTGTTACTTACCTTAATACATGTCGATAAGTATTACTTACCTTAATACATGTCAATAAGTGTTACTTACCTTAATACATGTCGATAAGTGTTACTTACTTTAATACATGTCGATAAGTGTTACTTACTTTAATACATGTTGATAAGTGTTACTTACATTATTACATGTCGCTAAGTGTTCTTACATTAATTCATGTCGATTAGTGTTACTTACTTTATTACATGTCGATAAGTGTTTATTACCTTACTTACTTTAATACATGTCGATAAGTGTTACTTACTTAAATACATGTCGATAAATGTTACTTACTTTAGTACATGTCGATAAGTGTTACTTACTTTAATACATGTTGATAAGTGTTACTTACCTTAATACAAGACGATAAGTGTTACTTACCTTAATACATGTAGATAAGTGTTACTTACCTTAATACGTGTCGATAAGTGTTACTTACTTTAGTACATGTCGATAAGTGTTACTTACTTTAGTACATGTCGATAAGTGTTACTTACTTTAATACATGTCGGTAAGTGTAACTTACCTTAAAACATGTCGATAAATGTTACTTTCCTTAATACATGTAGATAAGTGTTACTTACCTTAATACATGTCGATAAGTGTTACTTACTTTAGTACATGTCGATAAGTGTTACTTACCTTAATACGTGTCGATAAGTGTTACTTACCTTAATACATGTCGATAAGTGTTACTTACTTTAATACATGTCGCTAAGTGTTACTTACCTTAATACATGTCGGTAAGTGTTACTTACTTTAGTACATGTTGATAAGTGTTAGTTACCTTAATACATGTCGATAAGTGTTACTTACTTCAATACATGTCGATAAGTGTTAGTTACCTTAATACATGTCGCTAAGTGTTACTTACCTTAATACCTGTCGATAAGTATTACTTACCGTAATACATGTCGATAAGTGTTACTTACCTTAATACATGTCGATAAGTGTTACTTACCTTAATACATGTCAGTAAGTGTTACTTACCTTAATACATGTCGATAAGTGTTACTTACTTTAATACATGTCGATAAGTGTTACTTACTTTAATACATGTTGATAAGTGTTACTTACATTATTACATGTCGATAAGTGTTCTTACATTAATACATGTCGATTAGTGTTACTTACTTTAATACATGTCGATAAGTGTTTATTACCTTACTTATTTTAATACATGTCGATAAGTGTTACTTACTTAAATACATGTCGATAAGTGTTACTTACTTTAGTACATGTCGATAAGTGTTACTTACTTTAATACATGTTGATAAGTGTTACTTACCTTAATACAAGACGATAAGTGTTACTTACCTTAATACATGTAGATAAGTGTTACTTACCTTAATACGTGTCGATAAGTGTTACTTACTTTAGTACATGTCGATAAGTGTTAATTACTTTAGTACATGTCGATAAGTGTTACTAACTTTAATACATGTCGATAAGTGTTACTTACCTTAATACATGTCGATAAGTGTTACTTTCCTTAATACATGTAGATAAGTGTTACTTACCTTAATACATGTCGATAAGTGTTACTTACTTTAGTACTTGTAGATAAGTGTTACTTACCTTAATACATGTCGATAAGTGTTACTTACTTTAGTACATGTCGATAAGTGTTACTTACTTTAATACATGTCGATAAGTGTTACTTACATTAATACATGTCGATAAGTGTTACTTACCTTAATACATGTCGATAAGTTTTACTTACTTTATACATGTCGATAAGTGTTACTTACCTTAATACATGTCGCTAAGTGTTACTTACCTTAATACATGTCGATAAGTGTTACTTACTTTAGTACATGTCGATAAGTGTTACTTACTTTAATACATGTCGATAAATGTTACTTACCTTAATACATGTCGATAGGTGTTACTGACTTTAATACATGTCGATAAGTGACGCGGCTAAAATATATGGCCTTATTCGCTGGATTCATAAAAATATATCACACAGCTTCTGGGAGTATAATAAATCCAAGACTTACATGTGACAATATACTAGTGTATTACTATGTCAATGAGGACCGAGTCACTGTATGTGTACATAGTAAAACATGTATACCCATTTAATCCATAGTCTATCATACGATATGTTCAGACAATTTATAATAGTTGAAATCTTACTAAAGATATATTGATATACACGTTAGAGTATATAAAAATAAGTATACGTTAACTGAATACTGAAAGCAAGGTCATTTATAAAACGTTTTATCACATACTTGCCTACACATATGTTGCTTTTGAATATACGATATGACATAGACCCAGCTAGTCGTATCAATCAGGAGTTAGTTGCCGGGCAATAGGGCTTCATCACGCGGGTAAAATAAGTGGTAAACAAGTCATATCACGGAAATAACCGAATGTTGTTTTTTTCCGATTTGGATCCATGCAGAATCGTAGGATGTTGACTTTTTTACCGGAGTGATACGGAAATTACCTATAAGTTACTATTGTATACGATTTGTCACACGTATAGTTTGTCGTCTGTGCGTTTCATTCCTTGCTTCCATACTGTTTTCGCCCCCAGATTATTGACTATAGAATTCTTGTCTGTGGATGAAATAACCACTTATGACCATTCAATTTTTGATTAGACAACTTCAAATGCAATGGCATTCATTTGTAAGTAAATTGTCAGGAAAAAATATGTTGTGTACCACTTATGTGTCTGTCACAGACGTGAAGACATCAGTATGGACTAGACATATTATTAACATTATTTTTTTCTCCCTGGAAAACAGGGTAGTGAGTTAGCTGAAATTGACAAGTCAACAAAGTCATTGCTGACATAAATGATAAATAGAATAAAAAATGTTTATTTTCATATCAGCCCTCGAGCTAAAGCTCCCGGGCTTATATGACGGCTCATGCCTAATATAGGGTGTGATATGAAAATACCCATGTATTATTCTCTATGTAAACATATGCAATATCATAACAGACTTTAAAATAAAATTTGATACAAATAGGTAAGACTAATAAATTATCTAAGACAACCCAAATAACTTAATAAATAAAAACTGTCAACATGATATATACAAAGGAGAGCCAATACAGTTATAAAACATGTTTTCAATTCAAATGCATGCAAATAATTTTAAAATGCGTTGTTTTTGCGTCGTTACTTCATTTGCGTCAGCCAGTAATGGGTCAAATAAGCACGAGTTAAGTATGGTCGGTCAAATTGTTTTTGATAAATGCGGCAATTTACCATACTCTAACGTCCGACAAATGGAAGTTAGATTACGGACAGGGTCACTAAGTAAACCATACTACAAAAAAAGATAGAGTGTCTCAGCTCGTTGGTTATTTAAAAACCTCGATGGGCGGTGTTTATTTAAACAAACTCGCTGAGACCAGACTATATATTACTTAGTAGTCAAAATAACAGTTAAAATGCCCGCGTTCTTTGGCACGGCTTTCAGTTAGTTGTCACTCTTCTTGATCAGGGGAGGAGTGTTACCTAATTCGGAGCTAATTATACATATTGTATTAATGGTTAATTTGGAAAAGTAAAATGATTCACTGAATTTCATTAAAGGCTTCTTTATTAATTAAATGTTCCTGTCTCTTTCAATGCATATATTGTTTACATTGAGAAATGAATATCTCTATTTGACATTTCGCCAATAAGGATGCAATCATATCTTCCGCCTACACATCCTACTCGCGTCAGAACTTGTAAACTAAATTGAAGTTTGCAATTAAATTGATCAAATAACAATGTGTCCATAGTTCAGTGTATTTGTGTGTCTGGAATTAAATGCAGTTCTTTAGTTTAGTAAAATGATTTTCAGTCGTGGGTTGTAATTCAGGAGCATTACGGGATTTGTATTTTATGATAGCGTTAGACCAACTTTTGTCAGAGCTGAGGCGAAAGTTGGAGTAAACATTTAAAGCCTTGTTATAAATACACTTAACAAAATGTTAACCTCTGAGAATCTTTATTCTTTAAAAATAAAAAGTTACACAGCGCCACAGGAACAGCTTTGATGCCAGGAGCTACCTGTAGATTTTCTTCGCTTTTATTTCTGTTTAATGTTTTACTTTCATTTTAACCTAAAGTTATATGCAAAAACCGAACGAATGTGTGGCATTCACACAAAGAAAACGCAGTCAAGCAAGAACATTAATTCATAAACAAACAATAATAAACAGAAGCAAAATGCATGACACCAGGCTTACTACCTTGGAACGGGCTGTGGCACAAATGCCGCGCTTGGTGTTTAAACCAGGTTAATTCTCTACTATCATTACAATAAATAGGTAATAATGAAATACCTGCCAGGCTATGGTCCTCAGATAATATGGGATATAGGTAAAACACAAAGATGAGCATGTATATATGAATATAAACAAACTCTAGAATGCCACAAACAATTACGCAATAATTTAGCAGAAACCAGAGCGACAAGATAATAACCCGTTAAGGACACGACTGGTCAATATTAAAGCCACACATAAAACGTGACCTTACTTTTCAAGATCTGTCGTGTCACCTTACAATCCAAGAGGAAAGCATAGAACCCGGCTGTAAATAGATGTAACGTCCGCGTAACAAATCAAAATATTAAAACAATAACGTTTCAAAAAAAAATATTTAAAAATGAACAAAAACAAAAACATGTTGAGATTATAATAGTCCAACATACTGGATATGACTGATGTCCACACAGTCGCTGATAACACCTATACGGGTGTAGTCTTTATCATGCGCGGTGCTACGTTCGTGTCTTACATTGTATTTATTCATGTGGACATTCATTGGCGGATAGTGTTGTTTAGACGTATTAAATTCTCTTTATATGGAACAAGTTAAAAAACAAAATTGAACTGTTCTCAGTATACATGTACCCAAAAAGAAGTAAAGATGGAACGTAATTCAGGATATGCTATAGGAAAAATATACCTTATTATAGTTTATTTAGAAGTAATTTAGCTGTTTTATATATTTTACAAACATTCATTGTATGATTAAATTCTCAATAGTTAACAGAGGTGTACTTCTGTATTGTATGATTAATTATTATTTACAACATTTCTTTTAAATTATGTTTTATAACAATGATGTTGCATTCAATGTAAAATTACGATGGTAACTAAAGAATCGTCTTTCATAATATACTGAAACGATGACGAAACGCAACTCGGGAATTTCCGCAATATATTGTATGTACAATATGCTGCTGTTAATCGAATGGTACATGGCTACGTAAAACCTTTCCTTTCGGAGAAAAAGACTAAAACAACAAGTAACACAGCAAATAGTATTCCTTCAAAGTTTCATTATTTACAGAATAAGAGTTTGGCTCAAGCAAAACTTTGCAAACTCTTTACGTTAAATACAGTCCTGAAATGGCTCAATTTTTCAAAGAGGAACTTCAACATTTATGAATTTCTTGTTACAAAGTGTACTGTGATTAAAACGTCAACAACATCACAGTTGTGTCTTTTCTATAACTAACTGCAACATTTATTTTACAAAACATCTTGGGATTTCTTTGGAATATTAAGTGGAATTAGGTGTGCAGTATATACAATATATAGCGGAAATTCCCGAGTTGCGTTTCTTTTTCGCTTAAGTATATATAAGCTACCTATTTTCTAGAATGCGTATATGTTTAATTGGTTTGCGTTCTGTAAGTACTTTATCTCTTAAGCATTGTGTTATTCGATGACATTCAATAATGTTTCATTGTTTAATATAATGTAACGACTGCATACCAATACGAAATTAAACATAGTTCTTCGGTTTGGTAACATGATTGTCATTTGGGATAAACGAACGAATTATGTTGTCGTGGGTTGTAATTCAGGAGTATCACGGGATTTGTATATTATGATTGCGTTAGATCAAATTTTGTCAGAGCTGAGGCGAAAGCCGGAGTGAGCAGTTAAAGCTTTGTTGTAAATAAAGTTCTCAACGCCATAGGGGCAACTTTGATGTCAGGAGCTTACCTATTGATTTTCTTCGTTTTTAATTCTGTTTGTTTAAAGTTAAAAGTTCTAAACTTACATGCAAAAACCGAAAGGATATGTGGCATTCGAACAAAAAAAACGCAGTCAGCTACGAAAATTGATTCATTTTGGGCTTTATTATGGATAATAATAGAACCCTAGAACCTTGGTTCCTCTCAAAGGATCACCTTTATCAGTACTTATTTAGATAGACGTCATCGCACAATTAAAGAGGAAAGCATAGAGGCGAACCGCAAATGGGTCCACCACCAAGCATACAGTGTGTTGCAAAATGATAGGGTCATAACCACTTTTGATAAACCTTTTAACAAGTTTAACAAAGATAGTATGAAAGAAAGTGATCATGACGAAGGATCTTACGAAGTTTGTAAAACAAGGCACCATAGAAGTCAGGTTGTGATAGTCCTTGTCGCCGAAGAGTCTACCTAAAGCCCAAAAGGACGGTGACGTTTGATGTTTGTCTGCAATATTGTCTTGTGGTTCCTCAATGGTTTAGTCTATTGTTGCTCTGTCTTCCGCCAAGTCATCGAGTACCTTCTTTGTGGCTTTCGAGGCTATTGTTTTTTGTATTAATATATACACGAGCATATTTGTGTTTTACTTATATTGTCTATGAATACTGCCTTGTTGGTTAGATAATAGTTCATGGCGGGGATTCCTTGACTTATACTTTCCCGTTTTATTGGGATGACAGTAGGTTAAGTGTGAGGTTTGGTGCACCCTAGAACCTGGTTTAAACCCCCAGCGGCCTTTTTTACCACTGAGCGTTTCAAGGCGGCAGCCCTATTGTCAACCCTTTCTGTGTTTGTATGCATTTATTCCTTATTAACATTGCCATTCTTGTTTTTCGTTTTGCATGTTTTTGGGTTTACTGTGTTCTGTGAAAGCTGCATTTCCTGTTCGACTTTTATACTTATTTTTGTTATCACAATAGTGTTGTTTGTGCCGTGGGGCGGTCTTAAAATGTCTCCCAGAACATCCAGAACATCCAGTCAAAATTGCTATTTTTACATCCCACAGGGATTGTATGACTTTCATAGATACAGTTTCATCCTTTAACACATGTGTTACATATACCATGTGGACGATTTTGTGTTCACCGACATTTTGGTCCATTTTAATAGGATTTTCCTTTTCCTTGTGATCTTGAATTAGACAATTGTGTTGAGGTTTGGACCCCTATTAACCGTCCGTCTATTATTAATAATGGATCTTTGATACGTAATATCTCTAACAATTACTAATTGGCCCTTATTTCGCTTTTCAATGAATGGTATTACATTTACATTTACATGAGTCTTTTAACGAAAACACTTCAAATAAATATTTCTCCTCTTCAAGGACTATCGCAACCTGACTTCTAATGTGACGAGATTTACAATCTTCCTAAGATCCTTCGTCATGTTCACTTCATACTATGTTTGTTAAACTTGTTAAAAGGTTTTTCAAAAGAGGTCATGACCCTATCATTTTGCAACGCACTGCATGCTTGGTGGTGGATCCATTTACAGTTCGTCACTATGCTTTCCTCTTACAGTTCGCCACTTTGCTTTCCTTTTTAATTGTGCGATGACCGGGCAGGCTGTGGACCCTATGATGACGTCTTCCTAAAGACCAAAAGGACGGTGACGTTTGATGTTTGACTGCAATCTTGTCTTGTCATGCCCTCATTGGTTTGTTCTATTGTTTACACTGTCCCGTTTTATTGGGATGAGGTATGGTAAGTGTGATGTTTGGTGCACCCTAGAACCTGGTTTAAATCCCCCAGCGGCCTTTTTTGCCACTGACCCTTCCAAGGCGGTAGCCTATTGTCAACACTTCTGTGTTTGTAAGGTCTTATTTGGCCTTTTATTCATCTTTAAAGTTGTTCTTAGTTTCTCCGTGTGTTTTTGGTTGAATGTCGTACTTGAATGCTACTTTTCCTGTTCAAGTTGTATACCTATATTCGGTTACACTCTGCGTCATCTATACAAATTTACATAACTCTACTTTTCTTAGATCAAAACCATTTGTACGTCTTACACCCTATAAGTAGGTGCAGTGCTAAGAGGTGCACTTCTTGCAATTATTTAACTTCCAAGTCCACCATTAAATCAACTGTTAATGGTAGAGTATTTAATTTTATGTCTCGCTTCAAATGTTGATTGACTTACTTCGCACGTCATTTGACGTACTTCGCACGTCATTTATGTTTTGACTTGAAATGCATCACGTTGTGGTATACCATATGTTGGACAAACAGGTCGTTCCTTAAAAGTTTGATTCCGTGAGCATATAATGCAGGCAATCCCAAAAAGTTAAAGAATAACTTGTACCAACACTTTCGTCAGTCAGGACATAGTTTTAGTAACGTCACTATTCAACCTGTGGATATATAATTTATAATAATGATGCTGCCAAAAACTTTAAAATAAAGCTAAACATACAGCAGAGTTAAAGTGGATGAAAAAATTGCAGACACCATTTCCACTGGACATTAATGATAATATTTATCAACAAGGAAATATTTCAAAAAAGCCTTATACTGACATTTTTGCTATATTTCCATTTGAAAGAGTAAATCTATTTCTCATGGTTGTAGACGTAATGGTAACATCAAAAGGAAATCACGTATTACTGTGTCAGTTCGCTGATTTACATTCTATTTTTAAACAGTCTGGAAGGCATCGATCTGGAAAGCACTCGATACTTTCTTGTCTCACCTCTCTATCCATTTCTTCACTTAAGCTGATTGACGAGGAAACAAATACAATTTGCATTCGAACAGATCCTTTGTATAACATTGCTTCCATAATTCAAAGCTGCAGGCAGCATGTTCTCCGACCCCATATCTGATCACGTCAGACATGTTCTGAAAATTCTTTATCTTAATGAGGGCATTGCTTTTATGGATATACCAAGTATATTTCGAGATTCTCGAGTTGTTGATTCTATTCCTAAATATTTCAAAAATTCCGAAAATCTTATAGTTGTTTATTAGTACAATAAAAAACAATGCAATAGTTTCTGACCTTGATATAGTAAATAACACTCCTAAGGAATGCGAGTGTAGAACATCTAAATTTTGCTATGCTCCGGCTGGTCATGTCATTGCTGGTCATTTTGATAAACGTATTCGGCATTTGTTTTCTAAATGTCCGAAATATAGACTGACAAAATTCCTAAGGATTTCAAAATTGCTCATTGTTTTAGTACAGTGCGAACCTACGATGTCATTGCGTTTGGACGCTGTGGTTTCTATAGGACCTATGTCTCATTTCTGGGATTGATTTTAATGCATGTCGTGGTCAGAATGCCCAATCCATTGAGGATTTTAGTATTAAATTGTGTGGTAGTGAACATAATGCCACTAACTCCCTTTCTTCTTGGACAAAATCTATTTTTAACATCATAGAAACTCATATTAACTTCTATACGGCTAAACCCTCCCTGCTTCCGCCTAGACCTAGGTTTTTATTTCGAAATTTAAAATCGGGAAACCAGATATTTCATAATAAGTTTGTTTTAGTATATCCTGATAAAGCAGTTAATAATATAATTATTGTTTGACGCCTCCATTACGTTAATGTTTTATCTCAGGAACTCGGGAAAACTAAATCGTATACTCCAGTGCAATCTACTGAAGATAATGTTGTTTCGACACATATCACTCTGTGCAAGGTTTTCAAAGTTGGAATAGATGAAAAGGAAAACAGACTTTCAACGATGTGCTGGATTCCCCAATTACACAAACAGACGTACCACTACAAATATCTCCAAACTTTTAACATCTTGTCTTACTGCCGTTAAATACCACGTTAAACAATACTGTGTGAAAACTTATGAAAACTCCGGGATTAATTTGTTTTGGTATATTTAAAATTCAGGCGAGGTTATTTATAAACGTCAAGCTTCATCTATAAGTACTTATGTATTTTTTTAACAATATATACAACTTTACCACACAACTTTATCAAAGACAAGCTTAGTGCTGACATTCAAAAACTTTTTTAAGAAAAATACTACATTTTTGGCCTCTAACAATATTAAAGCGTTTTTTACTAACAGCACTTTGGACAATTACACTGTGTGGACTTGACGTTTGTAAATCACTTATTTTTCTATTAGATAATGTTTTCGTCAGGTATGGAACTACCGTTTAGAGACAAATTGTTTGTATCCGTATGTGTACGAACTGTGCACCCTTGTCGCAGATTTGTTTTTATATTGCTATGAAAGGAGTTTTCATGTTGAGTCTTTCACCAGATACCCAGGCAGATGTTATTGAAGCCTTTAATGACACCTCTCGGCATTTTGATGACATTTTGAACATTGGAAACCCTTTCTTTTCTACTATGGTTAGTAATATATATCGTAAAGAGCTTCAACTCAACAAAGCTAATATTTCTGATACTTACGCTTTTTTTCCCATGAAAATGGTGAAATAATTAGCAAAATCTATGGCAAGAGAGATGATTTTGATTTTAATATTGTTAATATAGATGTTACAAGAGCCTAAAAAGCCACAAATAAGGTACTCAGTGACTTGGTAGAAGCCAATGCAACAAGAGAATAAACCATTGAGGGAACGACAAGACAAGATTGCAGACAAACATCAAACGTCAGTGTCCTTTTGGGCTTTAGGTAGACGTCATCATATGGTTCACAATTTGTCTTGTCTTCACAATTTGTCTTGTCAATTTGAGAGATGAAGACAGGATAATAGCGATGTTGTGTACACTTAAAATCGATTTAAACTACATTGCATACTAATCGTTCCAAGTCGGTAATCCTGTTTTAACTACTCGTTGTGATGTGTATTGTCCTTTTCTTTGTATAGTTAATTTGCTCTTTGTTTGTGGTACAGAGCGGATCCACGGTGCCATTGCGTTTGGGTGCTGTGATTTCTATAAGACCTTTTTTTCACATTTTTATGGTGTAAAATGTTGCTTAAAGGGACTGACGGCAAGCTGAAAGTATATATCAATCATTCAGATTGACACTTCGTTTAATTTATTCTAGTATAATTTAAGTATCGTAATAATGAGTTACAAATAAGCAAAATATACAGAATTGAATTGAACTGAATTGGGTTTTTAAGGCGCACCAACACATGAAAGGTTATATTGCACCTACCGGGAATGAACATGCCAGGCTCATCCTCCATGTACATCGAGATAAAATATGGAGAACGGGCCTAGAACATTCTAACCATGAACTGAAGAGTTGCTGCAAATTTTATTGTAGACACTCCATTTACGCTGGAGACACGTTATAGTTTTTCTGCCACTGCTCTAGTGATGTGAGCGAGATGGCACCTGAAACAATGCAGGGGTCATGATGAAGACCTTTAATGAGCATGAACAAAAAATGATAAAATGAACATGAATTTGGTGGGGTTCTACCCCTCTGCCTTCCCCTCCAACGGGATCTGCAGTGTCCCTATTCTTTGCCCCGTAACCAAACGGGGGCCCCAAAACCACACGGGGCAAAATATACAAAACAAACAATACGGGTAACCGCGAATTTATTGCCATGTATCCTGTAAGACAGTTAACCCTATTTTAAACAGATTAAGAGCGCTTTGCTTATATTTTTTTAAATACATTTGTAGTAACATCATACGCAAAACAAATGTCACGTATGTAAAAATGGTAACAAATGCTAAACAAAAAAGTCACGTATGTAAACATGGTAACGAATTCTAAACAAAAAAGTCACGCATGTAAAAATGGTAACAAATGCTTAATAAAAATATTCACGTATGTAAAAATGGTAACACATACTAAACAAAAAAGTCACGTATGTAAAAATGGTAACAAATGCTAAACAAAAAGTCACGTATGTAAAAATGGTAACACATGCTAAACAGCAAAATGCTAAACAAAAAAGTCACATATGTAAAAATGGTAACACATGCTAAACAAAAAATCACGTATGTAAAAACATACCACAAATGTAACACGGTTGGTTACATAAATTATGTAAAATATACTTCTTGACAAACGTATCATAAATGTAAAAAAAAATAAAGTCACATAATTTATGTTAAGTTATTTTTTAAGTTTTGTACCAAACTCACTTTACATTTAAAAGAAGAACACACACTAGTATAGAATCTGTGAATAATGAATGTATGAACGTATTAAAATGTACGCATACCTTGCATAAGGCTACTTATTTAAATAATGGTTAAAATGCTGATTTAAAGAATTAAAGAAACTAACCCGCCAAATAACGATAAAATTACACCACAAAACCGTTTATCAAAACTCTATCCAGATATTCAGGCCATATAATAATGTATATTTGCCAATTAAAATTATAGGATTGTTCGCGAGTTTTTAAAATATCCGTGATTGAATCTACGTAAAATGAATTATGAGTACTCTTAATTCAACGCTCCAGCTTTTGGGTTTGATCTGGCTGGTTAAAGACGTTTATATTATATCTATAAAGTTTGGATTCTCAAAATATGTAACTTATAGACCTCAGTAGTCCTCAGTAGATTTAGAAACAGTGTACATCTAATGTAAAATGTACCTGCAGATGGCGGGATATGGACTTTAAAGACCGTTAAAGCACTGTGTGTAGTCTCCGCATGAAAAGGTTCTATTTTATATATCATTCGTCTGTATGTTATTTGTTGATTAATACTGTTTTTATTAAGCCATGCAAATTATTGAAATGGTGTTTTACGTCATTTTTAGTACATGGTAGGCCATATATGACGGTATTTTTTGTAGTAGAGCCAGACCACCCCATTTTTCCCGGATAGAACCAGTACTGTTTTCCTCCCGCAATCCGTAAGAATCGACACTTTCTTCCTTGACAAGTCGATCACCCAGTGGGATAACTATCCCGGCCGTGGAGGTCAAACAAATTAATCCCTCAAAATAATCATGATCCCTTTACTATTACATATGTTTAGACGAATCGTATAACACACGAACATAATTAAGCAATAATCCACTATTAATTTAAATATGTCAAAACTAATTCCTCTTATATACTGTTTCAGTATATCGAATAAAATAGGATTAGTTCGTCTTAACTTCAAACGTGCGGCTTATTATGAATGTTTAATCAGTACACTGTCAATGCAGTATACGGAAATCAAATATAATTCACCTCAGATCAATCAACCGCTTTGCATACAACAAGCGTTATTCAGTATTGTATGTGCACGAGATGTTGACGAAATCAATAACGGAATCAACACAAGGAAGTATGGTTATTGTTTTAACAGCTCTAGTGAACACAAGTATAGGTCACTTGTTAGCAAATATGGCTTTGGAATTTAACAGCTATAGTTAACACAAGTAGGTCGCTCGTTTGCAAAAGAAAATATGTCTTTAGATTTTAACAGCTAAACTTGACACAAGTAGATCGCTCGTTTTCAAAAGAAAATATGGCTTTGGAATTTAACAGCTAAACTTAACATTTGGAATTTAACAGCTAAACCTAACACAGGTGTGTCGCTCGTTTACAAAAGAAAATATGGCTTTGAAATTTAACAGCTATAGTTAACACCAGTAGGTCGCTCGTTAGCAAGAGTAAATATAGCTTTGGAATTTAACAGCTAAACTTAACACAAGTATGTCGCTCGTTTGCAAATGGAAATATGACTTTGGAATTTAATAGCTATAGTTAACGCATGTAGGTCGCTCGTTAGCAAAAGTAAATATGGCTTTGGAATTGAACACCTGAACTTAACATAAGCAGGTCGCTCGTTTTCAAAAGAAAATATGGCTTTGAAATTTAACAGCTATAGTAAACACAAGCAGGTCTCTCGTTTGCAAAAGTAAATATGGCTTTGAAATTCAACAGCTATAGTTAACACAGGTAGGTCGCTCGTTAGCAAAACTAATTATGGCTTTGGAATTGAACAGCTAAACCTAACACTAGTAGGTCGCTCGTTAGCAAAAGAAAATATGGTTTTGGAATTTAACAGCTACAGTTAACACAAATTGGTCAATATTTAGCAAATGTAAATATGGCTTTGGAATTTAACAGCTATAGTTAACATAATAAGTTGCTCGTTAGCAAAGGTAACTATGACTATGGAATTCAACAGCTAGTGTCAATAATAATAAGCCTGTATATTGCATTTAGCAGCTATATTAAACACAATTTAGTAACAGCTTTAGTGAACACACGTAAGTATGGCTATTACATTTAACAGCTATAGTTAACACAAATAAATATGGCTATTATATCTAACAGCTTTAATATATAACACAGTTAATTATGTGTAATGTCTTTAAAAGCTGTAGTTAACATCAGTTTTAAAACATATGTCTGGCTTTGTCATTTCAGGTGACATAACAAATGTACCATATGGAGGATCAGTTTCACTGAAATGCTTAACACTCGAAAGCGCTCAATACAACAATGACGTCAGATCCTAATGTACCAGACGCTCTGCCATATATGAACACATCGAATATATCTAAACCTACGACTGTCATCATATTTAAAGACGGACCTATATTACAAGCAGTGGAGACTGAATTAATGAAGGTTAATATATGGCCACTTATTTTTATTTGTGTGTTTGCGATTACTGGGTTTGTTGGAAACGGTATCGTCTTATACGTGTATTGGTTTAAATGGAAGAAAAATAAAACGAGAATATTCATTCTGTGTCTTGGAATCCTAGATTTTGTCAACTGTTCGTTTAATATGCCTGTAGAAATTGCAGTATTGTGGCAACCAATCAGTTTTGATTTTCATTATTTATGCAAAATTTCAAGAGGATGTACATTCGTCATCAACAACACCGGGTCATTGGTTTTCGTGGCTATTGCAATAGAGCGATACTTATTAGTTTATCATCCACTAAAATGCCGGCAACTGACATCCCGATTTGCAAAACGTATGTGTTTACTTGCTTTTATTATTGCTTCGAGCGTATCATGGCCGTCTTTTGTGTTTTACGGTAGTCATACTTTCACAATTCCAGTCTACGAAAGCATGTACGTTCAAGGAACCACGTGCTTAATTGCGAATGAGAACCTGATTTACAAACGAGGCCTCATACTCATATTCACCTCGGTACTTTTCGCTCTGCTAATTGTAACGTTCACAGTACTGACAGCATTATATATAGCTATTGGGCGAAAGATCTACATAGTGACGTGTACTGATATTGATGAAGATAAGAAGAACACCAGCATGAAGTTGCTTGGCAAAAGCCTTATTAGCGCCCTTACGGGTGGCGTAAACCTTACGGATGACACTAGACGGTATAGAGCTTCTTCGTCGTCACTAAAAGTTGACAATAATTTAAAACATGATCATTTTCCCATACTTACTGATATAACAAACGATACAGACACTTTGAAATCGACACCGCCGAAGTCGTCAGATAAAAATATGCTTGCTAAACATAAACCGCGAATGAGCAGACGATTTTCAACAAGGAAATCACGCCCAACCAGAAAGAACACAGTCATGATGCGGATGGTTACTATTGCATTCATGCTTTCGTATACACCCTTTCTGATTATTCTGATAATCCGGTACACATACACAGACTCGGAGTATTATCTGACTTTAGACAGAAATGGGAAAATTGTTTACAGTATATTCTTGCGGACTTACTTCATCAACAGCATGGTGAACCCCTTTATTTACGGATTTATGAATATTCAGTTCAGGAAAATGGTGCAAGATATGTTTAAGTATGGGTTCAACAGTTTGTGTTGCATAAAACGTGAAACCCATGTATGACTGGTAATGACAAACTAGTTACCAGGCACCAATATAATGGAAAAAATAAATACGGAGAATGATTTTCGTAATGCTCTTACCAACACAATTGGTTAACAGTGAATAATGGTCATATCAACGCCAATAGTCAACAGTGAATAATCGTCATGTCAACGCCAATTATCAACAGTAAAAAATGCTCATATCAACGCCAATGTTCAACATTGAATAATAACAACGCCCAGGTGACAGTGCGGATGGTTAGGAATAATGGCGCGATTTCGGAAGTCATTCTGGAGTATTGGAAATATCATATTTTTGAAGAATCGTAATTATTGTCCACTTTAGGAATAATAACTGTTTAATGGTTCATCAACACATGCTCTTTATTAATTTAAACACATACATGTACAAGTACGATGCAATCGGTTCGGGCCACAAGTGCTACTCAGATTAGTTACGGCCCTTCCCTACAATGGAGTTTTAACAAATATAATGAAGGTTATTCTTGTTAGCAAGTATCATTCAGCATGATTAACTACAACATGTAGTAGGACAAGCTGGATTAACTACAACATGTAGTAGGACAAGCTGGATTAACTACAACATGTAGTAGGACAAGCTGGATTAACTACAACATGTAAGCAGTAGGACAAGCTGGATTAACTACAACATGTAGTAGGACAAGCTGGATTAACTACAACATGTAGTAGAACAAGCTGGATTAACTACAACATGTAGTAGGACAAGCTGGATTAACTACAACATGTAGTAGAACAAGCTGGATTAACTACAACATGTAAGTAGTAGGACAAGCTGGATTAACTACAACATGTAGTAGGACAAGCTGGATTAACTACAACATGTAGTAGGACAAGCTGGATTAACTACAACATGTAGTAGGACAAGCTGGATTAACTACAACATGTAGTAGGACAAGCTGAATTAACTACAACATGTAGTAGGACAAGCTGGATTAACTACAACATGTAGTAGAACAAGCTGGATTAACTACAACATGTAAGTAGTAGGACAAGATAAGACCATAACTATAAGTAGAAAAAAAGAAGCAAAAAAGAAAGAAATCGTAGACATGGAAGGAAATAAATACAACACACGTGACATAGCTCGGGTTAATCAGAACAGATAAAACGGAATGGCAAACCTAACTAAACAGTTGGCCTAGATCGCTGATAAAGTTTTGAACAGAATCAGAAATCAAGAATGAGAAAAATGGTCCTATAGCAACCATAGCAATCAAACGCTGTGGCACCGTAGGTCCGCACTGCACCAAAAACCAAAATATAAACATATTTAAAATGTCAATGAAAAGAACAATACATAACATAAAGAGTGGCGAAAACAGAGTTACCAACTTGGAACGGTCAGTAGGCAATACTGCCTACAGATTAGCTCAAATCGATTTTTGTGTACACAACCTCGCTACTATCCTGTCGTCAACGATTAAATTGACAACACAGTGTAAATGAAAGTAAATCCCATCAAAAGAAAATCTAACCATTTTCTTGTGTCGTAAGATCTGACTTTTCAACCAATAATGTGTTTGAGCTGAAAGGATGAAACGAATGTGTTTACTGGAAAAGTTCGAGCCTATCAACAATGAATTGATTACATTCGAAGACTCTCTTCATCATCCTAACAACAGTGGCATTGAGGTGATACGCGTTAATGTCGTTATTGAGATTACTATTTCTTAAGTTATTCTAGCATGCATAACAGTTACAAAACGTACATTCGATTAGTAAAATATGGGAACATTTGGACTAATAAACATTGTTCGCAAAAGCTAACCTTTGAATATATTTTATGACCATCTAAGGGTAAATCATTCCAGAGTTTCAATGCTAAAGAAATAAATGAATTTATAACAAAAGATGTTGTTACCAAAGTCTGTGAGAAATTGTCTACGTTCCTGAAGGAATGGAGTCTCTTTCGCTACGGTTCTTGGCAGTAGCTTTGTCAGATATTCTGGAATTATTCTTTTTCTCATTTAAACTGGAATCCATATTTTACACTATAGAATTATAGCTGTCTTACTTATTTTCGCATATTTAGAGGGCTGGCGTGGATAGCGCAATGTTCTTGGATCCTTAGAGTTTCGTCGGTGTGTTCTTGACCAAGACGCTTTTCTTTAGTTTCGAGTGCATCGGAGTCTATCCCCCAAGAACGCTAAAGAACCATATGATTCCATTCGTTAGTAAAAGTACGTATGCTTCCCCTCTCTTTGGGACGGCTTTAAATAACTATAATGTGTTACTAGACCGTTAAACGACCTTCAGTTAAAATAGACCGCCTATTAATGCTGTCTTGTTAGGCTGTGATTATTTTATTTACACTTTCCCGTTTAATTGGGATGACGATATGAAAACAGTTGGCTGTGTGCACTCTACAACCTGGTTATAACCCAAAGTGACATTTTTGCTGCTGATCTTATCGAAGTAGTACCTGTTGTCAACCCTTTTATGATTGTAATCTCATGTAATTTGCATGTATTTGTTCTTGAAATTGCTGTTTGTTTTACATGCGTGTTTTTGGTTGACTTGGAAAGTAGTGTATGAAACAGATCATATCTCTTTGATCTTTTTATATAAGCGTATTTTGAAATAGGAATTGTAACAGCTGTAACGACGTTATAATGTACCCTAGAGACGGCACCACGTACCATGTCAACACTGATTACCCGTGTCATGAAACACAGTAATACACTTTAAACATGGGAATTGTCTCAATATTTGGCGAGCTGTTAAGCTTAAATGTACGCATGCAAACTAGAGAATATTGTTTGAATGTAAACTTAGTCTTTACCTTCTGTTCGAAACGTTTAAACCATAAACCAACTAACCCGCCAAATAACGGCAAAATTACACTACAAAAACGGTTATCAAATCTCTATCCAGGTGTTCAGGTCATATAATAATGTATATGGGTCGATTAAAAGTAACGGTTTATTCACGGGTTCTTTAAATACATTTTTTGAGAATTCAAACTCTATAGACACAGTATAAATGGATTTAACCTGCCTGACCAAACCACAAAACTGGAGCGTCGAATTAAGAGTTAGTAACTCTTAATTCGACGCTCCAGTTTTGTGGTTTGGTCAGGTAGGTTAAATCCATTTATACTGTGTCTATAGAGTTTGAATTCTCAAAAAATGTAAGTTAACATATATACCTCGTTATCAGTTGGTTTATAAAAGGTGTACATCTGTTGTAAAATGTGCCTGTTGATGGCGGGATAGGGACTTTAAATATGACCAGTATAAATATCAATTACCTCTCACTAAACAATCGTGTTTATAAAAGTAGGTGTACCGGTCGAATAGGAAATGTAGTTTTCAGAGAACACAATCAACCAAAAACGCAAATTAAAACAAACAACAACTACAATGTTAATAAGAACAAAGGCATGTGACATCACAAACACAAACGGGTTAACAACAGGGTTATCGCATTGGAACGGTCAGTGGCAAAACGTCCGAACGTCTCTAGACCACTGTCCCGATTCCTAAACGTTTTTAATTCAATCACCGAGTATTGTGTTAATTTCATTCGTCAGACTCTTTTCAATTCAATCACTTATTTATGATTCCTGAAGTTTGTTAAAAAATGTTTTATTCGTGAAATTTAATTAGTTGCATCCTATACAACCTCACTTGAACAGACTCAATAACACTGAGTCTGCTACTTTACTCTCCTGTCTGTGTTTTTTGTTTCCAAGGAATCCCCTATTTAGTATTTATGAAAGTATGTTGCTCGAAATATCCAGTAACAAGAGGCCCAACAGGGCCTGTATCGCTCTACTGACTGTATGGATTCTGTGGTGTGAGTGGTGGGGAATTAGTTGTTGTAGCACTTGTGACAAAACCCTTTTATCCTTCACAGAGCAAAATGGCGGTCGAACATACAAATTACTGAAGTTGCCCAAGCTGCACCGATGTAGAAGGGTCCCTGAACGCTGGAGGACAAAACACGTTTTATAGATACTGTGCCTCGAGTCCCTGAATGATCATACCAAATTAAAGTCAAATGCATTCACATTTGGACAAGATATGCAATATTTTTGTGTGTTTTTACCCTAGTGGGCTCCATCGGATTGAGCCAAAACACGAAAACTCATTCTGCATCTGCACATCCTCAACTAAAAATACACAACACTTGAACTTGCAATCTCAAAGGGTATACAGGAAGTTAGGGTGGAAAGTCTGTAATCGTAATTTCCCCATAAATTGTACCTGTAGAGGGACCCCTTTATGCACGGGGTCAAAACACGTTTTATATTTGTTGTGCCTCGAGTCCCAAAATGACCATATCAAATTAGAATCACATGCATTCACATTTTGACAAGATCATACTGTTTTTACCGGATTACCCCCTAGGGGGGCCCAGTGGATGCAGCCAAAATACGAAATCTTATTGCGTATCTACACATCCTTAACTAAGAAACACACCATACATGAATTTGATATCTCAAAAGGTAATGAGCTTCACAAGGCGGAAACTATGTAAAGTAAATTACTACACGTTTCCCCAAGTTGTACCCTGTAGAGGGGCCCCTTTATGCAGGTCAAAAATCATATGGTATAGAAGGAGATAGTGTCATAAGGCCAAAACTCTGTAATAGTAAATAATTGCAATATCCCCAAGTTGTACCCCTGCAGAGGAGCCCCTTTACACAGGAGGACAAAACCAATTTTATAAATATTGTGCATCGAGTCATTACCAAATTAAAATCAATTTTATTCAAATTTGGACAAGATATGCAGTTTGTTGTGGGTTTTTTACCTGATAACCCTCTATGGGGCCCAGTGAACGGAGCCAAAATACCAACACTTATTGCGCATCTACACATCCTTAACTAAGAAATACACCATACATGAACTTGAAATCCCAAAGGATATAGAAAGAATTAACGTCACGAATTAAAGCCGGAATATCGTATTAGTAACTGTACCCCTGTAGAGGTTTTATATATGTTCAGCCTCGAGTCCATAAATGACCATACACAACTAGAATAAGAACCGTTCACAGTTGGACATGATGATTCATTTTTTGTGATTTTTTTACCCGATTACCCCCTCCCCACATCCTCCCCCCACCCCCAGAGAGCCCCAGTGGGCAGAGTCAAAATCCGAGACCTTATGCGCATATACACATCCTAAATAAGAAATACTACACACATGAACTTGAGATCTAAAAGGGTGTAGAAGGCGTTAGCGTTACAAGGCCGAAACTCTGTAATAGTAAAGTACAGCAAGCTCCTCAAATTGTACCACTGTAGAGGGGCCCTATAAACAGAAGGGCAAAACCCGTTTTGTATATGTTGTGCCGCGAATCCTAAATTACCATACCAAATTAAAATCAAATCCATCCACATTTGGACAAGATATGCATTTTTTTTATTGTTGACCGGATTATCCCCAAGGGGGCCACATTGGGCGGAGAAATTTAAAAAAAAAAATAGCCGCTAGTGAAATTTGAACCCACAAATATAGGACATTGCATATTTAAGCAAATCAAGGGCCATAAGCCATGCTGTTACTGGTTTTCGAACTTCTCTCAGATTTCATTGATATTAACAATCAGGCAAAATTTGGTCAAGACCAAATAATAAATGAAAGTGCTAGAGTGATCAAAATGCAGAATATGGCTTTTTTAAAAAACACAAGGGCCATAACTCAAACCCAATATGGCTGGTTTTCGAACATGTCCGAGCCTTCATTGATATAAATACACTGACAAAGTTTGGTAAAAATCAGATAATAAATGAAGTTGATAGAGTGTTCACAAGTCAGAAAATGGGATTTTTCCGAAAATAAGGGCCATATCTCTGGTATTTCTAATCCGACCTGACTGGTTTTCGAACTTATCCGAGCTTTCATTGATATTAACAGTATGTGCAAGTTTAGTAAATACCATGTAATGAATGAAGGTTCTGGAGAGTTTACAAGGCAAAGTATGTCATTTTTCAGCGAATCAAGGGCCATAACTCCGGTGAAACTAATCCGATCTGGCTGGTTTTCAAACTTATCCGTGCTTTCATTAATAATAAATACCCTGATAAAATTTAGTTAAGATCTGATTAATAATGAAAGTCCTATCGTGTTCACAAGTTAACGGACGACGGACGATGGTTGGACGACGGACAACACTCGCCATATTCTTAAAAACCCAGCTTATCTACAGCGTATTATAACGGTGATGACTTAATTGCGTATAATTGTAAAATATTATAATATTACCGACAAAGTAATATTATTTTTTCCGAATTCCCCATGTGTTCAGTGAAGCTGAATAGTCTTTCCCTATTTTAGCATGCTGGCTTTTTAACATCTGTTGACATCCGTTTGTTATGTACAAAATATTGCAATTTTCGTTAACTCAAGGGCAATAACTCCGGAGTTACTTGTCCTATCTGGCTTGTTTTCGAACTCGTCCGAGCTTTCATTGATATTAACAATCTGTAAAGATTGGTATAGATCGGATGAAAAATAAAGGTGCCACAGTTTTCAATAATTTAAGGGTCATACCTTCGGTGTTACTGGTCCGATCTGGCTGTTTGTTAAACTTGACCGCTGTCATCAATATCAACAATCTGGCAAAGTTTAGTAAAGGTAGGATACAAAATGGAAGCGCTAGAGTGTTGACAAGACAAAATAAGCAATTTTCGTTAATTCAAGGGCAATAACTCCGGTGTTACTGTTCCAATCGTCCAAGCCTTTATTGATATTAGTAATCTGGTAAAGGCTGGTAAAGATTGAGTGAAAAACGAAGGTGCTAGAATGTTGACATCAAAAAGTTAACGGACGACGGACAAAAGACTATGGCATAAGAGCTAAAAATCAAAAATCATTGGATCGACCAGCTGAGGTCGCTTTTTAAATATCTATAGTTTGTAAAGACCCAATTTACATGGAAGGTATCGACACTCATTATCAGATTGTCGGACCTAGACTAAAAAATTATATATCAGGTATATCCAAACATGTAGAAAAGTAGATATAAAAGGCGAACAGGAAACGTAGCATTCAATGACCACATTCATATCAGGCATATCCAAACATGTATGAATAGATATACAAATCGAACAGGAAAAGTAGCATTCAAGGACGACAGTCAACCATAAACACACAAAGAAACAAAGAACAAATTTAAAGATGAATAAAAGGCCAAATAAGACATCACAAACACAAAAGGGTTGACAATAGGGCTACCTTCTTGTAACGGTCATTGGAAAAAATGCCGCTGGGGGTTTAAACCAGGTTCTAGGGTGCACCAAACCTCACACTTACCCTACTGTTAACCCAATAAAACGGCGCAGTGTAAATAAAGAAATCCCCGCCATGAACTATTCTATAACCAACAAGGCAGCATTAATAGGCAATATAAGTCAAACACAAAGACGCTCCAGTATATATAAATACAAAAAACAATAGCCTAGAAAGCCACAATGAAGGTACTCAATGACTTGGCAGAAGCCAGAGCAACAAGAGAATAAACCACTCAGGGCACGACCAGACAAGACTGCAGACAAACATCAAACGTCACCGTCCTTTTGGTCTTTAGGTAGACGTCATCATTGGGTCCACAGCCTGTCCGGTCATCGTACAATTAAAGAGGAAAGTATAGTGGCGAACTGTAAATGGGTCCACCACCAAGCATGCATTGCGTTTCAAAATGATAGGGTCATAACTTCTGTTGATAAAGCTTTTAACGAGCTTAACAAAGATAGTATAAAAGTGATCATGGCCAAGGATCTTACAAAGTTTGTAAATCACGTCACCATAGAAGTAAAGTTGTGATAGTCCTTGTCGCATAAGATTTCTTAAATTACTTTTATATTTGGAACGAAGATAGATTCAAAAAACGAACAAGAAACGTGTCATTCAATGATCACAGTCATAGCAGGCATATCCAAACATGTATGAAAGTAGATACAAAGGTCAACCAACAACACACACATAAACAAACAATAATTACAAAGATGAATAAAAGGCAAAATATGACATCACAATCATAAAAGGACTGACAATCGGGCAAACGCCTTGGAACGGTCAGTGGCAAAAAGAAAGGTATCTGGGGGTTAAACCAGGTTCTAGGGTGCATTAAACCACACTATTATGCCTATACCCTTAGCGTGAAGTATTTTTTACTGTTCACCGGTAAACAAGTTTTACTATCACACGATTGTGATGTCATAGGAAGTATAAAGTAGGTTTGGGTTTTTCCAATTACCACACGGTTTGGGCAATTGGAAATCGGTGGACGTTAATTAAAATACAGTTGAAGTTAAGTCAATTGTAAGACACTTGGTTTACCAAACGACAATGAACAAATATGGCGAGCAGATTCGCGACAATTTCGGAAGCGGATTTAACACCCTGGAACTGACTTTACCTCTCATATTTTTAAATTTGAATCAAAACATTTTTTTGTTCGGTATAATAAAATAAATATTTTATTATTCACTGGGATGCAATATTTATATACTATTACTCTATTGTCATTCCAATTAAACGAGAGTTTAAATAAAGGTATCCTCTCCAGGTTAATTTTCTAACAATCAAGGCAGCAGTAATTAGGCAATATAAGTATAACACATAAATGATCATGTATATATGAATGTGAAAGACCTGTATGGAACAAAAATGTTTAACATATTTCACATTTTAAAAAATAAACAAGAACCAAATTTTTAAGCACAAAAACTTAAAAAAGTATCCTGCCGTCACATGCAAAAGAGCTTACTGTTTAATGAGGCTTATATGCTGATATTAAAAGGAAGCATTGCTTATCCGATCAGTAAACTCTAAAACGTCTTTTAAAACTTCTAATGTCGTCATAGTGTATTTGTAAACATGTCAGAGAATGTTATATATGGGACTATTGTTATGGCCTGTGTTAACTCTGGTGTATAGCCTATTTACGTTTGCTTGTTTTACGAAGATACCTAGTTACTTAGATATCGGACTATTGTTATGGCCTGTGTTAACTATTGTTTATAGACAATGATTGTTAAAGTTTGTTTGTTTTACGAAGCTACCTAGTTACTTAAATATCGGACTGTTGTTATGGCCTGTGTTAACTCTGGTTTATGGACAATGATTGTTTAAGTTTGTTTGTTTTACGAAGCTACATAGTTACTTAAATATCGGACTGTTGTTATGGCCTGTGTTAACTCTGGTTAATAGACAATGATTATATAAGTTGTTTGTTTTACGAAGATACCTAGTTACTTAGATATCGGACTGTTGTCATGGCATGTGTTAACTCTGAATATCGTATAATGTTGGGGCTGAGAGCATAGTACATAGAAGAACGAGATATTGTGTAACTGATGATCACATAAATTAATCGCTGAAATCATATTACGTATCTAAACATCCATGTTTTAGTCTAGTATAAAAATCTCGTTATAATCATCGATTTATGTGCCTGACATTGGAAGGTGCAGTAATAACTGCGTCGTACGATCAATATAGGCGATAATTTTAAAGTGAAAAAGATGTCATTGTTAAGTAAAATATTTCGTATTTTCAAGTTATTATAAAAGATACAGAACATCACCTAAGGTGATTTACCGTGTACCATATCACTATTGTAAAACAATGCATCCGGGCTCGTGGAGTTATTGTTTTAAATTGAAATCCAAAAATTCCAAAAACGTGATATAATACACATAAATTCACCACAAATGAGGTTCTGTAATTTTAATAAAGGGAATGTAGGAATACAGTCAAACAATGCATTATTGAAACTTTAAAATAGTGAAATAATTAACAAAATAAATTGGATGATAACAAAAGAAGATATGACCATTTGAGAGTTGTTGGGAGTCGCCATTTTGAGAACAGTAACGTCATAGTTCTACATTATCGTGTATGGTATATTAATAAATCTCATTTAAAGCAAAGAAAATCACTGCCAAAAAATGCAAAATCCCTAACTGATCATATAGTGCATTTTTTTCTTAATATACTTGTATCGCATACAGTTGCCGTGAGTTTGATTCCTATAAATCAGTAAATTGCAATATTTATAAATATCCTTATATGGTAATTTAGAACTATGATGTGATAGTTCTCAAAATGGCGGAGGTATTGTGGAATGAAGGATGTCCTTAGCTGAAGATATTGCCCCATATCATGTTTCTAGAACCATCCAAATAAAGCTAGAAGCCCATTATATCACCGTTCTTCCAAATGTCCGTATCTAAATCCAATAGAAGACGTATTGGACTTGTTGGAAACGCGTACCTCTAGCGCTATAGTGTGTCAGTGCCAGTGCCGAGCTGAAATTGATGCTTATGGATGACAGTTAAATATTAAGCGCCGTTTCGAAATTTTAACATTTGGTTCTGATGGTGTTGAACTTGTAGCCGTATCATTTTATGAAATATGTTGTTGTTTGTTTTGCAATACAAACTTCAGTATATGATTATGTTTCATACGGTATATTATAAACTTACATAAATGTCTCGTTTGTTTTTTAAAATTATATCAATAAAACCCGGGTGATCAATTATAAAGTTTGCTCAGTGTACATCTGTGCCTTGCGTAGCACTTCGTGATCGCTGTCCGATATCTGCATACGAAAAATCAACGCAGCTGTTAAAAGAACGCTCTGACAAAATACAGATCGTTTTAAAACTAACTATTAACTATGATCTTTAGGATAATGTCGAACATTTTACTGACATTAATGAAGCACTTAATTCATGGAGGAAGCTTTTTCTCAAATTATTAACACATGCCAACTGGAACACATGGATTGAAACATTTACAATAGCCGAAATGAATAAATCCCGATATTAAGACGCAATTAAATAAAATAGATGCATATAAGGCGCTTAATTCCGTATAATATAGTGTGTCAGCCAATAAAACTATCAAAACAGAGCACATGTGAGCGAAAGTTTGAAGAAGGGAAGTCAGACCTCAGACCCATTAACATAACACGGCGAATTTTCAAAAATATCTGGGAATTTCAGTGGTGGACATAAATGAACTCACTAAGGAGGAAACAACACTCACGGAAACAGCTGATGAATATTTAACAGCATTTTTATTATTATAACAACAAGTTTAAAAGAACCTATTCCAGACTCCAGTTGTAGAAAGGTTGCTCGTTTTATCTATGATATGGTATGTCAACATTTGGTATTCTGTACGCATTAACTATTAGCCTTTAGTTATTAACTATTTAGGAGATGTATATAAGTTGTTATCGAAAGCTTGTTGTTTGTGCCGTGTGTCGACCGTAGAAAGTCTGTGCCTTGCGTAGCACTTCGTGATCGCTGTCCGATATCTGCATACGAAAAATCAACGTAGCTATTTAAAGAACGTTCTGACAAAATACAGATCGTTTTAAAACTAACTATTAACTATGATCTTTTGGATAATGTCGAACATTTTACTGACATTAATGAAGCACTTAATTCATGGAGGAAGCTTTTTCTCAAGTTATTAACACATGAAAACTGGAACACATGGATTGGAACATTTACAATAGCCGGAATGAATAAATCCCGATATTAAGACGCAATTAAAGAAAAAAATGCATGTATATGGCGATTAATTTCGCGTAATATAGTGTGTCAGCCATTAAAACTATCAAAACTGAGCACATGTGAGCGAAAGTTTGAAGAACGTAAGTCAGACCCGAGACCCATTTGCAAACTGTAAGTAACACGGCGAATTTTCAAAAATATCTGGGAATTTAAGTGGTGGACATAAATTAACTCACTAAGGAGGAAACAACACTCACGGAAACAGCTAATGAATAGTTAACAGCATTTTTATTATTATAACAACAAGTTTAAAAGAACCTATTCCAGACTCCAGTTGTAGAAAGGTTGCTCGTTTTATCTATAATATGGTATGTCAACATTTGGTATTGTGTACGCATTAACTATTAGCCTTTAGTTATTACCTATTAAGGAGATGAATGTATATAAGTTGTTATCGAAAGCTTGTTGTTAGTGCCCTGTCTCGACCGTAGAAAGTCTCCCCGTACATCCAATCAATATTGTTATCTTTTCATCCCACAGGGATTGTATGGCATTCATTCATCCATGTTTTCCTTAAACACATGTGTTTCTTATACCATGTTGAAGGTTTTGTGCTCATCGACATTTTCTCCCATTTAAAGGCATTTCCTGTAGTTTTTCATGCGCCGAATTTTGGGCGACTTCTCTTCTAAAACTATGGATTTTCCTAAAGATTTACAGGAATGTTGCTCTTGATGTCTAGTTGTATTTATTGTCTTTATTTATATAAATACCTTTTATAAGAAAAATACATATAATAGAAAAAATATAACATTTTGTAAAAATTAAAACAAAATTAAAACATTTAAGCATAATTGTAGGGTTCCAAAAACCAATATTAAATATCAATATGCATGGTGATCTATAATTTTAATTGCATATAATGTCTAACTATATGTTCAAATAAGTGCCTAGGAAGTTTGAACATATTCTGTTATTAGGAACATAAAAAAAAAGGAAAATATACCATTTCTACATAATTTCATACAAAACTTGGCCTTTTAGCGTAGGGCTAGGGTTTCAAAAAAAAGATTCTAAACAAGCATGGGGACCTCACATTTTTATTGCATATTTTGTTTTTATATATATTAAACTATGTGCTTAGAAAGTTTAAACAAATTATATTCTTGGCAACATATGAAAAAAAAGGAAATTGTATCATTATCGACAAACAAAAAGTTTTACATAAAGATGAGCTTTAAATGTTATTATAATTAAATGTTCATTACTTTCATACAATTTTAGCAGAATTGTGACCAATGAATAAATTATTAGACTTCAAAAATGTCTTATTTAGCTATTTCATGGACTTGTTCAACTTTTTGGACAGATTGACATGAAGGCGGCATAACAAATTATTTTTAAAAAATTTAACAATTATGGTGACCTACCATTATTTTTGCATTTTTGTCTGTATATATAACAGACTTACTGTACAAAGTTTGTCGAGTTTGGACCTCTTTTAACCGCCCGTAAGTTTACAAACATTATTTCTTATGGATCTTTGATACGAGTTTATTTCGTATCTCTAATAACTACTAATTGGCTCTTATTTCGGTTTTCACAGAATGGTATTACTTTCGAAATTGTATATATGAGTCTACTAGTGAAAACACTTGAAATGAATATTTCTCCTCTTCGGTTACTCTCTGAGTCATCAATCAAATTTCACAATATAATACTTCATTTCTTAGCAGTAAACCATATGTACGTCTTATACCTTTAAAACTTCATTCGGCAACCCCGTTTCATGTTCCTTCTAATAATATTACCAGGATCTTTAATAACGGCTCAAAGGTTTCTAGGATCACCTGTTTTGGGGAAATACCATATAAAGTCTCCTTTCAGAAATCGCTCAGTTCATTCAAGACGCAGGGTGTTTCCCTCTATTAATAAGTGCAATGCTAAGAGGTACAGTTGTTGCAATTATTTATTTTGCAAGTCCACCATTAAATCAGCTGTTGGTGGTAGAATGTTTAAAGTATGTCTAGCTTCAAATGTTTATTGACGTACATCTCACGTCATTTATGTTTTGACTCGAAATGCACCACTTTGTGGTATACAATACGTTGGTAAAAACATGTCGATCTTTAAAAGTTCGATTTCGTGAATATAAATATAGTGCAGGTTATCCTAAAAAGTTAAAATATTTCTTGTACCAACACTTTCGTCAATCAGCTCATACTTTTAGTAACGTTACTGTTCAACCGGTTGAATATATAATTTATGATAATGATGCTACTAAAAGCTTTAAAATAAAAGTTAGGCATATTGCAGAACTTTAGTGGATGAACAACTTGCAGACACCATATCCACTCGGCCTTAACGACAATATTTATCAACAACGAAATACTTCAAAAGATCCTAATATTGACATTGTTTCTATATTTTCTATTTGAAAGCGTAACTCTAGGTTTAATGGTTTAGGCGTAATTGTAAACGTAAATCGGGTGTGACTATGTCAGTCGCTGATTTGCATACAATTGTTAACAGTCTGGAAAGCACTCTATGCTTTCACGTTTTTCCCTTTTTGTCCATTTCCTCACTTAAGTTGATTGACGAGGAAGAGACAAAATTTCCATTCGTACACATCTCTTGTATAAAGAAATATAAAAAGATCGGACAGGGAAAGTAGCATTCATTGAGGACAGTCAACCACAAAACACAGAAACAAACATGCTAACAGACAAACAAGAAGGCAAAAGTAATAATAAAAGCAAGCGGCATCACAAACACAAAATGGTTGACAATAGGGCTACCGCCTTGGAACGGTCAGTGGCAAAAATAACACTACTTCCATAATTCAAAGCTACACGCAGCATGTTCTCCGACCCCATATTGATAAGGAGTCTAATCACGTCAGGCATTTTATAGAAATACTATATCTTAATAATGGTATTGATTTCATTGACATTATTAAGTATTTTTCGAGATAATCATCTACTTCATTATACTAATACATATTTCAAAAATTCAGAAGAAAAAAAACATAACAGTTTCTTATAAGTATAAAAAAAATTAGAGATATTATTTTCAACTACAACAAAATAGTTTCTGACCTTGATATAGTAACACTCCTCAGGAATGTGAGTTCAATAAATAAACAAATCTATGCTCCAGCAGGTCATGTCGTCACTGGTAATTTGGATATTGTAGATAAACGTATTCGGCATCTCTTTTCTATAGTTCCTAAGTATAGATTACCTTCAATTATTGATTTTAATGCATCCATTGAGTATAAAATCCTGTCGTAGAGAACATGCGGACCCAAACTCTCTTTCTACTTGGATAAAGTCAATTGTTTTTAAGATTCACGTATTAACATTTATAATGCTAACCCCTCTTTACTTCCTCCGAAACCTAAGTTTTCGTTTCGTTATTTAAAATCAGGAATTCCAGAATGTCATAATAAATTTGTTTTAGTTCCTGGTGCTAATAATGTAATTATTGTTTGACGCCTACATACGTCAATGTTTTATCTCTGGAACTCAGTAGCACTTATTCGTATACTCCAGTTCTATCTACTGAGGATGATGTTGTTTCCACACATATCACCCGGTACACTACTTTCAAGGCCAGGATAGACAAAAAGCGTAAATAAACTGCCAAATAAGTACTGGATTCCTAAATTACATAAAAATCCATATAAGGCCCGCTTTATTAAAATTCGAGTGCCTGCACAACCACAAATATCTAAAAACTTTTAACTTCTTGTCGTACTGCCGTTACAGATCACGTTAAATACTATTGTGCTAAAACTTATGAAAAGTCTGGGATTAATTTATTTTGGTCTATTAAAAATTCAGATGACGTTTATCTAAATCCCAAAAGGACGGCGACGTTTGATGTTTGTCTGCAATATTGTCTTGTCGTGCCCTCAATGGTTTATTCACTTGTTGCTCTTGCTTCTGCTAAGTCATTGAGTACCTTCTTTGTGGCTTTCTATGCTACGCGATTGGGTTTTTTTTTGGTTTTTTATATACACGAGCATATTTGTGTTTTACGTATATTGCCTATTAATGCTGCCTTGTCGGTTAGAGAATAGTTCATGGCGGGCATTTCTTTGTTTACACTGCCCCGTTTTACTGGGATAATAGTGGGGTAAGTGTGAGGTTTGGTGCACCCTAGAACCTGGTTTAAATCCCCATCGGCCTGTTATGCCACTGACCGTTTCAAGGCGGTAGCCCAATTGTCAACCCATGCGTGTTTGTGATGTCTTATCTTGCCTTTTATTTATCTTTATATATAGTTGTTCTTTGTTTCCTTGTGTGTTTCTGGTTGACTGTCGTCCTTGAATGCTACTTTTCCTGTTCGATTGTTATATCTACTTTTTCAAATATAGTCCATGTATTATTTGACATATTGTTCACCACATGTTTTTATTAAATGTGTATAAACCAACTATTAGCTTACAGAACAGAACCGAACAGAATTATATTCATCTTGTACATAGTACCTCATTGGTCAACATTATTTTATATAATACATGATTTTAAGTGAACAGTATAATACAATTATTATACAATATTTTGTACAATTTATAAATAGCAAATAAACAATATTGAAACACAAATAACAAGAAACAGCATGCTTTATTACATGTTGAAAAGTGATTATACAATACATATACCTTATAGTATAGAATGAACTAAAACTTAAATAGTTCTTTGGTCAAATGCCCTTTTGATGTATTTAGCCAGATTTATTAGTTCCTTTTTATTTTCAGATTTCATTAACTCACAGAATTTTATAAAGCTCGGACGTTTATAATAGTTTTTCAACACGAAACTGCTTTTTCTATCATGAAAAGCAGGGCAAATTGTAATGAAATGACAGTTTTCTTCTATATCGTTTATTTTTTCACAAAATGTACAGTATCTTTCATTTCTTTCTATTCTATTTCGTCCATATCTACCTTGCTCAATTCTTAGAGAACGAGAGGGAAGCCTTAGCCTCGAAATAAAAAAAATATAATTTACTTATTACAATATCAGGCTATTTTCAAAATCAAACTCATTTTTAAAGTATTTATACGAAAACAATGCACCACTATTATCAACATTTTCTTACCATTTTTTTCATAAAACAATCAATAATTCCTCTTTTAAAATTTAAACGAAACATTCTTGGATTAACGCTATGTGGTTTAACCACACATCACCAAGCCATGTTCATCGAGAAGGGTCTTTAAATTGGATAACCAATTAACAACTCCTGTATTACAATCTTGCAATAATGAATTATAAATATTGGAATGGATTATATTATCTGTTGCTGACATTTTAAACCAGTATGTTATGATTCTTCTATATCTTGATAAGTAAAGAGGGTATCTACCTAATTCTCCATATACCGCCCTCGAAGATGTAACTTACTAACGGCAGTTTAGACAATTATACTATGTGGACTTGCTATGAAGTTTGTGAAGCACTCATCTTCCTATTAGATAATATTTTCGTCAGGTATGGAACCACCGTTTATAGACAAATTGTTGGATCCCTATGGGTACGAACTGTGCATCACTTGTCGCAGATTTGCTTTTATTTTGCTATAAAAGAGATTTCATGTTGAGTCTTTCACCAGAAACCCAGACAGATGTTATTGAAGCTTTTAATGACACCTCTCGGTATCTGGATGACATATTGAACATTGACAACCCTTTCTTTCCAACTATGGTTAATAATATTTATCCTAAAGAACTTCAGCTTAATAAAGTTAATATGTCTGATAATAACGCTTCTTTTCTTGATTTAGATCTCTCGATTGATAATGGTGAAATAATTAGCAAAATCTATCACAAGAGAGGTGATTTTAATTTTGACATTGTTAATTACCTCCACTTGGATGGGGATGTTCCCCAAGCAACTTCTTATGGGGTGTATGTGTCTCAACTTATTCGTTTTTCAAAAGCTTGTACTCGAGTTAAGGACTTTAATATTCGTAATCTTTGTATAACTAAAAATCTACTCAGTCAGGGTTAGCGTTACCATAAACTTCGTAAAAACCTTCGCAAAATTTTATCAAAATAATATCAAAAGCAATATATATCACCACACTATTACCGTTTTTACTTCGCTTAGTTGACACGCTGAATAGAACGATAATGTCGCATTAAACAGATTGGCCATTAGATATCAACGAAACCGCATTATCGATCCATTGACAGAACCTGTCATAATAACGTGTTTCATCGTGTCAATTTCAACCCTGTAATATGTACTGTGTTTGTAATTAGTGTAGTCTCCCTGGTGAATTTGTGTCTGCATTATCAGTAACGGATGGAGGGAGGTATGCATTATCGGTAACTTCTTCGTTATTGACAAAGGAAGGTTTTCATTTTTAATTATTTAAAAGAGTCCATCCTAGCTATCACGTACTCTGCCTAAATTACCTCAACACCATAAACAACACTGAGATACTCTTGAGAGCTCTTGATATTCTTGCATCTCTTTATATATAAAAATAATAATTCTAGAACCTGGATTAAACCCCCAGCGGCCTTTGTCCATGAACCGTTCCGAGACAGTATGGTCTTGATCATCGTCGACGCTTGATTGTAATTACAAACATCTCAAGCGATGGTGCAGAATCAAATTCGAAACCGGAAACACGTGTCCGTAAATAGTATTATTATTGACTACCCACATTTAGTCAAACTCCCCGACGTGGTTACTTCCCCTTTCTGTTACAGTAATCACTGCCACCACACATATGTATAGCTGAAATCCAGCTAAGTTTAATTTTTCGGTTAAATATTTGTAGGCCAATATTTCAACTTGCTTTGTTCATAATATAGGAAAATAGTGTGAAAAACGGTATCTGGGTACAAAAATAATTGATTTATATCAAACAAAATCAATTTTAGCGAACATGCACACCGGTTACTAAGTTACAGTACTTGTAAACAAACAAACATGTATTCCGCTGAGAACATTACGGATGCTGTGCGTAAATTTAATAAAGAGATTACACCCAAGCCAAAACCAGGTTGAATGTTTTCAACATCTTCTCGAAGGTGATGATCGATGTTATTGTCAATTGTCTGTTGGTTACGGCGAAAGTTTGCTGTACCAAGCATTACCTAGTGTATCGCCATATTTTGTAATATCATGGCCTCAGCTAGCGTCACGCGATTTGTGTGGTGGCAGGGATTAGTGGCTACAATATCCCTGCACGGAGTTTGCATTTAGTTCGTCGATATAATGATGAAGTTTCCCGCATTCTTTATTGATTAATTTATTGTCTTTCTACCGTTCTGTACATCTTGGATAACAGTTTTTTTTTGTCTCAGCCAATCAGAAACGATACCAGAAACTCGGAAAAGTCAGCAAAATTTAGGAGAACTGTTCTAGACGTTTGTCTTGAAAACAAGCAAGCGTCGCAGATGATTTTAGACTAGAGACAGTAACATTGTTGTCAACCCTTCTATGTTTGCGGTGTCGCATATTAGGCTTAGATCTAATTATTTATACCTGACTTGCTTCTTTTGAATCCGTGTCTTTGGTTGTCTGTGTTCTGTGAATGCTTAGTCTTGATCATCGTCGAAGCTTCACTGTAAATGCAAACGTCCTGACCGTTTGTGCAGTAATAAATTTGAACCTGGAAGCACGTGACCGAAATTATTTATTTTTTATTAAAGTATTTCTGACCATCCGCATTTAGTTTGACGATATAATAATGAAGTTTTGTTTATCTTTGTTTATTAATGAATGTATTGTCTTTCTGCCATTCTGTATATCTTGAATAACAGGTGTTCCTGTCTCAGCCAATCATAAACCTTACCAGTGTATCGGCAAAAATCAAACTTTGTTCAGGAGGACTGTTCTAGACGTTTGTCTTGAAAACAAGCAAGCGTCGCAGATGATCTAGACTAGTGAATGATTCATTTCCTGTTCGACTTTTGTATCTTTGTTTACTTATCAATCGTGCAAACTCGACAAATCCCGTCATTCTTCGGGAGTATGCCTTGTGTGTATTTCGACGGATCGGTATGTTTAAAACGTTGATTTTGTGAAAGCCGGAAGGCAACGGGACAGTAAAAATACACTGTTATAAAGGCGTGTTGATGTATGATTTGCGCACGTTTGTTATTTGCAGAACAGCTGAATGTTTTATCGCAGCTTTCACGGTAATAAAATCGGCTAAATGGCGTAGCAAAACGTTGATGATAACTTTGATTTTGAATACAAATTCCTTTTGGCGGAAAGGCTCGCCATGCTAGTATGACGTAACCAGTATGGACACATTCGGGACAAATATGCTTCAATGATGTGATCGAGATATTGCGAATGGTTTACGTATCAGTCGTAAACAAAAGAAGCAATGAGTGTAGTGCTTCTTTAGAACAGGGTATTGTTTTGCTCCTCCATAGTATATTATTATAAATGGTTCACCACTTAGGGCACGCATTTTTCCGCCGCATTAATGTGCTTAAAGTAGCTATCCCGCCAACAACAGTCACATTTTACAACATGTTTACACCGTTTCTAAACCTAGTGACGACGAGGTACATCGGCGTAGGGTGGCATACTAAGATACTCACGTGAGTAACATCAGAATTTGAAAGTCGAAAAAATGAAAATGCAATAAAAAATGAAGTATAAGTGGGGTACAGGGCCTCGATATTTTGAATTCTGCCTTGCAATTTCTACTTCGTCTCATTAATGCTTGGTCTAACAATTTAGAAGTTAGAACCGAAATGTGTACAGAAGTAGCCTATCACCGACGAGTACTCACACTTGGTTAAAAAAATCGCTTTGTCGTAGTACTATCTACAGTTCTGAATGATGTTTACAAAGCGGCTTATTTTGAAAAAAATGGCATCGACAAGTCGCAATGAAAGTCATGACCCTCCGTACATCGACGTTTGCAGCAGTCGATACACAGCTATCGACGACAGTGAGAAACTGAAGATTCTAACATATAAATGGGGCATGGTCCATGTATATTCTTTCCCGTCTAGATATTATAGTTATTAAATCATTAATGTTTTAACAACACTATTCTAAACCAAACTTTATACTGCAGAATAAATTAAACATTTAAATTGACGTTGTACTACGAGTGATTTTCGTTAAATAAAAAGACATGCCATCCATCAGAGAAATCGCCCAACGCTCAAGCAGTTAGATCGTCGGAACCCACGTTTGACTGATTGCGTTATCACTCCATTCATCACCATTATGAATAATTCATGAGCCTATTTTTGCTATTCCGATTGGTTCCACTGCAATTCTTCGTAGAAGATTCGTCCAATCAATTCAGACGTTTCAACTAATCTTCTTCTTGCAAATACAAATGGTGAACACCTGTTTTGAAAAGTTTGGAATTAATAAATGTAAGCCTTTTATGGGATGATAATTGAAATATAAAGCCCTGGCCTTTTCAAGAAGAGACATTGAACGCGTTGATGAACAATGAAGATGATGTTCTTTCAGTTAAAAGCGGAGGCGGCCAGAGATTTTGTTATCAAGCTTTTCAGGTTATATGCATGCAAAACCATGGACAAAACTGCGCCATTCTTGAGATTTCTTGTTTTATACTTCAATCATGAGGAACAATGCGAATATTTGAACGGTCTTGGATATTTCGGCAAGGATATAGAACAAGAACAGATCATAATTAATGGAGACGTCCAATGCTTATTTACATCCATCTTGTCTATGAGAAAATGGCGTAATATGGTGACACGGCTAGCCGGCATATCAGGCTGTTTGTTGTTGACGAGGCTCACACGGTTACGACCGGGTGAGTCAAATGTCCATAAATAAGCAGGTTTGGATTTTGGCTCAATATACTTCGATGGACATTTGACTCGCCCGGTCAAAGTACATTGAGCAAAATCAAAACCTGCTCGATTAAGATTGCCGAGTGTGCAGGTAGACCTTTTTTAGATCGCCTGAGCCGAAGGCTCAAGGTGATCTATTGGAATCACTCTTCGTCCGTCGTCCGTCCGTCCGTCGGTGTCGTCGTTAACTTTTCTTCAAACAATTTTTCCTCAGAAAACGCTTGGCCAATTTTGACCAAACTTCACATGGATGATCCTTTGATGAATGCTTTTTAGATATGTTAAAATTAGGTCAGCGCGACATCCAAAGAGACCATATATGTTTGAAACCTTAACAAAAAATCTTTTTAAGAAACGCTGGATAGATTTCAACAGTTTTTCTTTTAAAATGATCGCCTCAACTATCAAGTTTGTTCAAAAGAAGCCCCCGGGGTCAAAAATGGCTGTGCCCTGGGGGTCCAAATGTTGTATATAGAGATGTTGCATGTTTTTCATATAGACATACAGGATAAAACGTAAAAAAAATCTTCTCTGAAACCACAAGGCACAGAGCTCTCATGTATTACATGTAGCATCAACTTATGGTCCTCTACTAAGTTTGTTCAAATGGTGACCCTGGGGTCTATTTTTGTCCCGCCCCGGGGGTCACAGTTTAACATAGACTTATATAGGAAAAGAAAAATCTTCTTCTCGGAAACTACAAGAGCAAAAGGTTTAATATTCTGCATTTACTACAAGATTATGGTCCTTTACGAAGTTTGTTGAAATGGTGACCCTGGGGTCATATTTGGCCCCGCCCCGGGGTCACAGTTTTATATAGGCTTGTATAGGGAAAAACTTTTAAAAAATATTCTTCTCCGGAACTGCAAGAGCCAGATGTTTAATATGTTGCATTTGCAATAAGTTTATGGTACTCTACCAAGTTTGTTCAAATGGTGACCCTGGTGCCAAATTTAGCACCGCCCCGTGGGTCACAGTTTTACATAGACTTATAGAGGGGAAAAAAATAAAAAAAACATTCTTCTCTGAAACTTCAAGAGCCAGATGTTTAATATTTTGCATGCACTATAAGATTATGGTCCAAGAGGTTTAATATTTTACATTTGCTATACTATTATGGTCCTTTACCAAGTTTGCTCAAATGGTGACCCTGGGATCACATTTGGTCCCGCCATTGGGGTCACATGTTGTACATAGACTTGTACAGTGAAAAGCTTAATACTTTTCTCTAAAACCACAACGCACATAGTTCATATATTACATGTAGCCCTGGGGTCACATTTGGCCCTGCCCCAGGTGTTACACCCTAGCATCTTCATTTGTATTTGATATTTACCAAACTTTGTCAGTGTCTGTTGTTAACACAACAGAGGCCACATTTCTTCAACAATCTTAACCAAACTTACACAGATTGTATATGACCATTAGATTTCGAAGAAGATCGATACTGAGCCAGTACTCAGTTGATCGATTTAGAGCCGTCTTGGCCCTCTTGTCTTTTTAACCGTAACCTATGTATGTATTGTTTACTCATTAGTGTGGCTACATTTTTAAATATATTAATATATATGTCTAATGAAGTTTATACATGTTGATGATGTTCATAGGTATCATCAATTGTGTTTTGTGTTTTTACATATTTTTTGTTATTTCATTTCAGGGGACTCGAAACTGTGCAGATATATTCCAGACAGACCTCTGAAGGTGTATGACTTGGAACATTTCGCAGATTGCAAGACTGTAAATAAATTCTATTCCACTAATGATGCGTCTCAGGATTATTTATATGCTGACTATTGACTACCAGTTTTACTGAGCTATAAACTAACATACCAGAAAAGTTGCTTATATTGATTCTGCTGAATTTTATGGATTAAGACTAAGAGTAGCAGTCCTTTACGGATCGCCAACACATGTTACAAGATTTGAAAAATGTGCGAACGGATTAGGACTTGAACCCGTGATCCTCATTTCAATGCTCTGCCAGTTGAGCTAGTTGACCAGACACTGCTTCTTAATGTTCTACAGTTTTATTTCTACTACACGTAGTTTGATATCAAAAAGACAATGAACTGTGAAAGATGGAAGTCTGAAATTCTAACTGTATTGAGATGGCCTTTTCTGTCAAACTGATTCAGACACTGACATTGATCTATTATGATGAAGAATGAGATTAAACTTCACCTTGTTTAGAGTTGTGTTTAAAGCTACAGAGTCCCTATATCAATCGATTTCTTCTTTGTAGGCGTGTCTTTATTTGTAACTTCATGTTCACCAGCTCATGTCGAAATCGGGTATTTAAGCGAGCAAATATAGCGAAGGAAATCATTTACTGTATATACATCGACCAGTGCACATCGTACCTATACACAGGTAACAGTAATTTTTACAAAAAAAAAGGTTAGCTTCTTCCGGGGCTCGAACACACGACCTTCTGATTTCAAGTCCTCTGCTCTATCCACTGAACTACGACGCTACTTGAGAAAATAGTATACTAACTACCATATATTATGAGGCAAAATAACTTAACATATTTGAACGCAACTAATGATGGATCAATAAATATGCAGTCCATATTGTCGCACGTGTAAATTAACATTGCCTGGTGTAATACTGTATCTTATCAATATGAAACTAATACTTCGCCTCAAATCAACCACATCTCGACTTGTTATTTAGCGCTTTATGAGTTTGTGTGCGCGCTCTTGTTATAACGTAATGCCTATTTAGTGTTAAAAATGCTACAAAATAGCAGTGGTCTAGAGGTTCAGCGTACATCTTTCAAATCTTACAAGTGCAAGGCTGTGGTTCAAATCCCGTTCCGGGCAACTATTTTTTTATCACATATATTCTGGAGCCGTATATTTATCGATGTTACCTGTACGGAGGCTAAATAAAAATGTGAAATTTTACGTATCGATTTCTCCTTATATACCGACTTTTGGGGTGTTCGTCGATTTGAAACAACTTCACACGTGACTCATTCATATTCATGAGTTATTACCAGCTAAAATAGGGACTGTACAGCTTTAAGTATTATTAAGACGGTGATACATCGCTGAGACATTGTCTTGGAAGAATATCATGGTGGTGAGGATGATTATTCTATTGAAATAACTTAATGTAATTGCTAAATGCTTAACTTATAAAATAAATACAATTGTTTTTTACCCAGTTATATTCATTTTATTTTCTGTTCTTTCTTTAAAGGGACACAAGGTATATATTGATTTTCTTAAACTTGTGGCGTCATGTTAATCTTCTGCAACAATAATTTAATTGCAGATACTTGCAAATCATTAATACTATTTTCTCGAAAGCTCAAATTCAAACTGGTTTGCATGTTGTTGCTTAGATTTCACCAATAATGAATTAAAAGTTAAAGGGGTTGATGCACTATTTTCAAGCAATGTTTAATTCAAAGGTCTCTGAAAAACTTGAAAAATCTGAAAGAATTATCAAAACGGCATGACAAATAAAGGAGGTATGACCTATTGAAAATGTGCAAAGAAACATAAATGGAGGCGGCCATCTTTGAACGATGATGTCATCGCGCCTTTTACCACATATGGCATACTGATTAAATGTCTTTTAAAGCAAATAAAAATCATTGGAAATGAAAAATAAGCTTAAAATGTATATATTTTACATCTGTATATTTATTTTTAATCAAATTGCAGTGATTTTCTTTGCTTTATAATGTATTGTGGCAATATGCCATATATAGTTAAAATGCGCGATGACGTCATCGTTCCAAGATGGCCTCCTCCATTTATGTTCTTCGCACATTTTCAATAGAGCATATCTCAATTATTTTTCATGGCATTTTAATTATTTTTTCAGCTATTGTTAATGTAGTCGGAGCCCTTTAAATAAGTCTTGTTTGAAAATAGTGCATCAACCCCTTTAAGTCAGATTAACACTGTATTAAAGTCCCTATCCCGCCATCAACAGGCACATTTTACAAAACATGTATATCATTTCTGTTTAAAGAACCCGTGAATAAACCTATACTTTCAATTGGTGTGATGAATGGAGTTATAACGTATTCAATCAAACGTGGGTTCCGACGATGAAGCGGTTACACCTTCTGATTTCTGGCGAGTCAATATGTATTCCCCATTCGTCGATCACTTGATTTCAGACATTACGGTGCGATTGCTTCAATCAGAAAGTAAGTTCAAGGCCCAGTATCTGTTCACAGGTTGGGAACTTAAACGCCGATATCATCCGCAACATTCATGCAGTTTCCCAGCCGGTCATCGAACCCAATCTTGATCGGTGCGTAAATGGGTAACCAGATAGACAGCTGTCAGACCAGAGCCAGCAACCGACTCACTAGAGAAGGCAGTAGGTCTGGCCAATCCCGACCTGTATCCAACTGTACGCATGTACCTGGAGATTCTGCTTGCAATGACAGTGAGCACCGCACTTCAGCACAATGAGGCGTAAAAACATATTTAAGGAATATCATGTCAACAAAAAGACTGTCAGGGAGCGTGAGATTAACATGGAAGGAGTAATTGATATATTTGCACTTATTTTTTAACGTTTAGAACGTCATTTACTTGTATACCGATTACTCAATTTACAGCAATAATTTTTTTTATAGTGAAAAGGCTCTATGAAATGGTAAAAAAGTAACACATGAAATTTTCTTTCTGAAAAATAACTATAGTTCTTTTAGGGTAGACTCCTACGCTGGTGCAAGATGCCAGTGATATGTATCAACAATTTAATGGTCTCATTATAAAAAAAAATTAATTTGGCTAAAACAATGTCCATCAAAACTGCTTTCATACCCGTGAGAATGCTACAGGTTCGCTTATTTTGCGTCTCTATTTTAAGAATGTCCCGGGGAGCACCCCACGCACCCCCACTAGCGAGAGTGGAGCATCCCCTCCCACACCCTCCCCCCGTGAGTAAAAACAGTCGGTTTGATTGAGACTGTTCAAGAGCGGTAGTGAAATATGCTCGCTACCGCTCACGCCCTTTAGCCCCGGATTGAGCAGAACTCAATATTCATAAAAATCAACAGTAAATAATTTTAACCAACATTGAAGTTGGTCACGCTACGCCTCTGCAGGTATATATATATATATATGTCACTTACCTTTTTTGAGAATCCAAACTCTATAGACACAATACAAACGGCTTTAACAGCCAGGCCACAACCCAAAACTGGAGCGTCGAATTAAGGATTACCACCAGTAGTAGTGGGGACGCTTAATCCCCATTTCCCCCTCAGGCAATTGGATAGTATTTGGATGTAATGACGTAATCAGTCGCGTGCAATATCGGAAATATTGGCATTAGATTCAATGACGTGATATTAGTTATCACGCGATATCAAAATTATGGGTTTCCGCGTTAAGGTATTGACATTTCCTACGTTCAATTAGATCGGGATGTGACATAATTCTAAAAAGTATCACGCAATATCGTTATTATAGCGAACTCATTCGGGTTGAAAATTACATACGGACATTATGAGTATTGAACAGAACAGAACAGAACAATCTTTTATTATGTACAATCTCAGGCAACATGAGTTACAATATGAGAGAATTAGCATGCATACAACAAATTATACAATTACTAATTTTGAATTAGAAAGGATCAAACATATTGATAAATGGCAGGTGTTTCCTATGCTCAATCAAATATACGTAACCATATAAGGCGTGTGTCGAGTGTGTATGGTGGTAGTGGTGATGGTGGTGATGACGTATCCCATTTGCGGGAAATGGAATTTGAAGACCATACATACTCATCTCAAAAATGTCCATAAGCTGAATAGCGCTCAGAGGTCACCTTGGTTAAAACGGTCCATTAAGACAATTTCGTAAACTTTAACGTTAATGATTTTAATAAACAAGAGGCCCAAAAGGGCATTTATCGGTCTACTGGTGGCATGGTTTCCGTGATCCCACGTTATTAATAAACATCAACAAATTTGGTGTATCCAGCAAACAGTTTCGATGCAATAAACAATGTAGAGCGGGCGGCGGAGGGATGGGGGTAAATCGGGCACCATAACTATGTAGTTACTTATCGTCGTCTTAACCAGGCACATGGTATTTAAGATGAACAGATGCCCTAACTCTGCGGGTACTGATCCCGTCCGAGTTGTTTTCTTCGAACGTGTCCGAGTTTCATTTATATCAACAATCTGGACAAGTTTGCTAAAGATCGGGTGAAAAAATGAAAATCCCTATCTCATTTCCGATTTTTCGATCCTCTTCTTCCGGTACGTAAACTAACTTTACATCTAAGTTCGAAATAGTATTTTACTCTCCGAAAGCTTTACAACGATACCAAATTTGATCATTTCGGATCAGAAATAAGGAAGGTACGCTACTTAAAACGGTTTGACTTCCGGTTTATCAGTTATCTACTTCCTATAGGTCAATCTAAGTCAACATTAATACTGTTCTCTCAGAGACCTTTGCAACGACACCTCACTCGACCTAATCGGTCCATGAATAAGGGAGATACGCTTAAAAACGCATTTTGTGGGCGTGGCCTAATGTCTTGGTCACGTGACTAAAGGTAAACGTTTATAACTCCGTGACGGTAAAAGATATATACATATATGGAATCTACTCGACGAGTGCTCTCCGATGATACCGGTTTCGAGGTTCTAGGACGAAGTTGAAAAAAATGACTTCCAGCCGTTTTTGGGAATAAGTCATTGTTAAACTTAAAAATATCGAATGTGGTCTTTTTCGAAATATAATTATACATATAAATTCATTTCTGAAGTTAGTTAAAATAATTAAATTCTAAAACATTTAGCACATTTTAAATAAAAATTGAACAACGTTGGTAATGATTGTAATAATTTACCTATGTTTATTAATTATCTTATCAAACACTGAGTATCCCCGGGACTTTAAAAAAGAAGAGATGATGGTCGCTTTTATAGTTTAATTTTTATTCTAATTATTAACATTTATATATCGAAATTGAATTATGTAGAAATAATAGTGTACGTATAAAAGTATTTCTATCGTTAAATTAATAAATTGTTAAAACTTTTCCTATAAAAGTAATTATTCAGGTCCTTTGTTTAACTGCGTTGTTTTTATCTGATTAAATAAGTCTAGATACTTTCAAAAGAAAACGTGTAACATGTTGATTGAATCTTAACTTCATTGTAATATTGACTTTCACAATAAAATAAAAAGATGAATAGATTATATGATGCGTGTGTGCGTAATGAACAACTTTATTAAGGTCCTTTTAAATAAAACTATTAATCAACCATTAATCATAACATAGAACACGGTCTTGAGTATACGTATCAGGAACTAAACACAAGTAAGTACAATACACTCAAGTGATATGAAAACGCAACACGGGAATTTCCGCTATATATTGTATGTACAATATGCTGCTTTAAATCGAATGGTACATGGCTACGTAAGACCTTTCCTTTTGGAAAAAATACTAAAACAACAAATAATACAGCAAATAGTATTCCTTCAATGTTTCATTATTCACAGGGTACGCGTTTGGCTCAATCATGTGAGCAAACTTAGGATGCAACATTTTGCAAACTATTTACGTTAAATACAGTACTGAACTAGCTCAATTTTTCAAAGAGCTACTTCAACATTTATGAAGTTCTTGTTACAAAGTGTAGTGTGATTAAAACGTCTACAACATCACAGTTGTGTCCTTTCTCTAGTTAACTGCAACTTTCTTTTTAAAAAACATCTTGGGATTTCTTTGGAATATTATGTGCTATTAAGTGTGCAGTATATACAATATATAGCGGAAATTCCCGTGTTGCGTTTTCATATCACTTGAGTGTATATATATATATATCTTTATAGATATAAAGTGAACTTACTTGTTTTTAGTTCCTGAAACGTATATTCAAGACCGTATTCTATGTAATGATTAAATAATCTCGAAACACGCCTTATATAGTTACGTATATTTGATTGAGCGTAGGAAACACCTGCCATTTGTCAATACTCATAATGTCCGTATTGTAATTTTCAACCCGAATGAGTTCGCTATATTGCGTGATACTTTTTATAATTATGTCAATAAATCCACATGCCGATCTAATCCAACGTAGAAAATGTCAATACCTTAACGCGGAAATCTATAATTTCGATATCATGTGATAACTAATTAACATCACGTCATTGAATCTAAATGTCGAGGGTCATTAACGTAAACATGCCAATATTTCCGATATTGCACGCGACTGATTACGTCATTACATCCAATTCAATTGCCGGAGGAGGGGAATTGGAGGTAACGCGTCTTAATTCGTTTTACGCATATGCAATCGAGAGTATTTAAAAACAAATCTATACCTTTAATCGGCACATAAACATTATTAAATGACCTGAACACCTGGATAGAGTTTTGATAAACAATTTTGTAGTGCAATATTTGCCGTTATTTGGCGGGTTAGTTTCTTAACCATCTCCGTCTCTCCTGTCTGTCCCGAAACATGTTTTACAGTCAACTTGTGTGTTAAATCCATTTTGCAGACACCGGAGTCGTAGAGCAGTCAAACGTCTTACATTTTTACATCAATGATAGCAAATTGAATAAAAGACAAATAACATGAATCTTCAAAACATAATTGACTGTTCATAAGACAAAATGTTCAGACGCTTTCAAGGGACTAGATGCGATTAGGAGAGAAAATCCTCACATTTAAGCACCCGGTGGGGAAAAACATTGACACGTGCATTATTATTAATGAAAATAATTTGACTGAAAAAAACTCGAGGATTCGGTGTATTGTTGTTGTTAAATATTATGGGGTCCATATTGCTAGTAGTTGTAAATATCAAATAAAAGTGTTAGTAGGATAATAGCGAGGATTGTGCGCATATAAAATCGATTCAAGCTAACCAGTAGGCCTTATTGCCTACTGACCGTTCCAAGTCGGTAACCCTGTCTTCACCACCCTTTCTGTTGTTTTTTGTCTCTTTCATTGTAGTTTCAAGTCCTTGTTTGCAGTACAGTGCGGACCTACAATGCCATTGCGTTCGGACGCTGTGGTTTCTATAGGACCCTATATATCATTTAGTAGATCATAAAACAAGAATGTATTATAGCCTTAAAGCAGCAAATGAATTAATATGTATTCACCAAAAATTAGCCGAGTCGTCGAGTTTTTCCGACGAAATTATTTCATATACAATTATTAAATCGATTATTTTAAACAACGCCTATCGTCCCAGATTGAAAACACTAGCTTATATGGGTTGGACTAATATAGGACCCTATATATCATTTTGGATCTGGGAAGAAAGTCACTAAAACTGTTCACTGTTAAACTCTGTTAGATGATTTAAAAAAATGGCAATGTACAACTGGAACTGAAGCAGGAACTGATTTAAACATAGATTATTGCATTGTTTTACAAGGTACGCAAATTGGTTCTTACCATAAGTTCTTACAGCATTAGTTACGGCCCTTCTCGATATGATTTGATCACGAAGAAAAATTGTAATGGTTTGGCTATAGAATATATGTCAAGTAACAATGAAAACAAAGAATAAATAAACTAAAGGTTTACAAACACAGTCGTGAACAGTGGTTACGATAGTGAGGTGAAAGAAAAAAAAAAGCAAGAAGAGAAGAAGACAGCAATATATATAGGGTCAGTCCGAACACACTGAGTTATTGTTTATACATTAGCTATTTAAAACGTATGGTGTCTTTTATGTTTGCACATCTAGGCCTAGGATAGCGCAATAATGGCGACTAGTAAATAATTCTTATTATTTTTTGTAATAAAAAAGAGTATGACAATGGACCTTTGGAAACGGCCGAGCACGACACATACGAAATATTGCAGTCTCGGTTTGATTGAGACTGTTCATGAGCGGTAGTGAAATATACTAGCTACCGCTCACGCCCTCTAGCCCCGGGTTGAGCAGAACTAAATATTCATAAAAAATAACAGTACAGAATTTTAACCATCCCGAAGATGGAAAGCATATGGCGGTGGATATAGCGATATTTGTATCTTATTTCATCCCTTATAAAAGGCATTTCCACTAATTTAAAGTGCCATTTTTGGTTTTTATCACATTGTTAATCTGTTTGTTACACATTTTTCAAGCACTGTCATGTTAAAATTGTGAGTTTTTTGTGGGTTATTTTGCTTATATTGAAATGAGTGTATGAATTAAATATTTTGGTATTTCAGTATTTATGTTTTTTTCAAAGGGAGCATTTATTCGTGAGACAAGTTCTTTCTTAGAAGATACATGATCCCCACTTTTCTGTGGATTTTTTGGCAGCATATGTGCCATTTGTGAAGAGAATGTAAGTTATTCTTTGTTTAAATTGAGCCTAGATATAAATCACAACATGGCATTTGAATTTTAATTCATACACAACTCAATGCAAAAATCAATGGGGCGTGTTACACCTCAACGTTCAACGGACCGAGCAGTTTGGGTTCGTATGCATACAGCAGCTTAAGTGGAAAATATTACTTAAGTCAAAATTTAAGATTTTTACATATTTTTAAATCTCCTTATTTATTTGAAGATACATATTTAGCTGTATATTTTATTTATCCATAATCTTATTAGCAATGTTACGAAAACGTCTTACATCGATATAAAAAGGTGTATAACAAATTGATAAAATCTGACTTAAGTTAAAATATTGCTCAGAAGCTTTATGAATAGGGACCCTGGTAGACACAGGAACTGGTCACTTTTAATTTTTGCCCTCTATTATTATAATTATCTATAAAGGAGATGATCGCGAAATTTTGGAAAATGCTGGTGTTCTTTTTCAGAGGTCAAGCAGACGTTCGAAAAAATCTCATTTACACGCACACTATATACTAACATGTGCAGAAATGATTTTCCTATCCAACAATACCTTTCCTCCTACGATCCCTTGTAAATTTGCTGAGATATCGGAGTTGAAAGTCACCAAAGTGCAATTTGACCCTGGTCGTCGTTTGTCCATGTCCCCTATGTAAACAAATGAATTTTACCGAAAATCAGGTGTCCGTTAATTTCGGCGCAGTATTCCAGCTTCAAATCACAATCAATTCACTAACGTAAAGCACCGATACGTAAATAAATCCATACAGTTTGCATAGTACGTATCACGAGAAAGTCACATAACAACGAGTATTTAGCCACTTGTTATCGGCACTAGCAGACTTTACAAATAAAACCGCCATTTTTAAATGATTTACGGGGCCAAATGAATTCAAAATGCGAACCTAACAGCTATGGTAAGTATTTTGACTTTTTAATATTATTCTTGAATATATTAGAAAATACGTTTGTGCTTATCCATAACACTATTATAATAATGTTCAATTGTAAAGTCTGCTAGTGCCGATAACAAAATCATCCAATACACTACTAAAGTATTATTGCAACATTCCTTTAGACATAACTGATTATAACAACTCATTTTGAACATTATTTATGCTTTTTAAACTACAAAATTTCGTTTCACTTAATGTTTATACCTTCGATACCTGCATTATTAAGTCTACGTTACCGTAATTTACGTTACCTTGTTGAATGAAGGTGTTTGGTTTAAACTAAATTAAAGAAATTAAGAAAATAAGTATTTTATATTGAAAATTATTTTAAACATACGTATCCATGATGTGAACAATGTTTGGTTCTTGTATTGTCCGTTACATTGTGTCTTTTTAAAATAATTAATAATGATTTTCCGTGTGTTACTAGAAATCTAGAAAATTCAGCCAATTAGCTTATAAAGATGTTAATACAACATTCCTCTAAACATCATCGATGGTAACAGCAATATTTTAACAGTCATGAAATTATGTCAAGCTAATATGTGTTACCTCATGTATTAAACGTTACGTACGTTTACCAGTTACGTTTGCATCATATTATTTAAATAGCACATCTAAGTATCAAATAAAAACATGGATATATATCTTTATTTTCCTTTATATATTGTTTATACTTAGGCAAACATTAAATGAAATGAAGTTTGTATATAATTTACACGACTCTTCCGTATTTTTTACGTTACCAAATTCAAAGAACAATAGCAATTTTAACTGCTAATGTATTCATATATTAATCAAATGTAACAAATTAAGCAATTTCAACATATTCACAAAATGATTTGAACTTTTCTTACGTTACTTACAAATATAAATGTATAGCTCTATAAGATAGCATGCATTTTCATGGAAATATATTACATCATTTGACCTCAAAATTCCTCTATACATTGTCATCACTTTCTTCAAACTCAATATCAATCAGTTTGTTGGCTGCCATATTTTCTCACCCATTATTGCTTCCTTCTTCAGTGTCAGTAATATCACCAATAGTCCAGTCAAATTCAATAACTTTATCTTCTCTCATTTGTTTCTGCGTCTGGTTAATGTTGGTCAGTATGGTGCCACAAAAGCACTTGAAAGTGTGCATGTTCAAATGCATGATTATAGAAAATTGACATTGCGGAAAAAGCTCTAGTTGTGGCCTTTGAATTTTTGCGAAAACGTATTTGCATCCGTGTAAAGAGGTTTGCCATATAGGCAGCACACTATCCTCTCCTTGATCTCTCTTTTTTGAAGATCATCCGATCATTAATGCTGCTGTTCGAGCAATCCAAATTGGCACAAACTCTCTGTGCTTTTTAATCATCTTCAGTGGGACAGCCTTGCCTCTCCCTACAAAGCCACTGGTTGTAATACAGCTTGTAAAACCAATGTATTGTGGGTAGTAAAGAGCAAATATCAGACGCCTTAACCTCTACAATTTGTTTCACATTCAACATCTCCTTTTTTAATCATCCCAGTTCCAAACATGACATACGGTTGTATTACTGAAACAAATTTTGAAAGCAGGATCAGTAAGTCTGTGTGAGGAGAATGCATCACGATTGCTTCTGATGTTGGTGAGGATTTGTTGGGGTTTGTCTCAAAAGCAGGATACATTGTAACAAATGGGAGATGCCATAACTAGTAAAAAAAAACATTTTCAGTAACAGATAAGCTCCCAGTAGTGTATTGTGCAATTACTATTTTTCTGATTTATAAGCCATTTTAAAATATTTATTTATTTACTTATAATTATATTACATGTTTTATTAAAAAATCATAGTTAAAAGTACAATTCTAGCACCTTTATTTCTGGAAATGTCCAATATTACATGTAACTATAAATGGTAACGCAATGTTCGTGTTTCTTTTACATAGCGTATCATCTATATATACACACACATTTTATTTATTTATTCGTTATTACAATAGTCACTGTTTTAGTAAAGAACTAGAGCCTTTATTTCTGGAAACATTCAATATGTATGACAAAAAACTTTAAATGGTAACGTAAATTTCGTGTTAATGTCACATAACGTAAACTACATTGTCTTTTGGAAATTTGTTTTCTACGTTAGATTTTGGTTTTTAACAAGTTTGATAAATAATATAAAATATACATACCGTTTCGTTCAATATTAACAATTTTTGAGTATTACATTTTCAAAACATGATAATGGTAACGTATTTCAAATGGATGTCACGCCCTTATTTCCTCACTCTCATTTGGCAAACATACTTCCTTTGTAGTAAATGCATACCCTTTCAGGGAAATATATTGTAACAACCCTCACACAGGTTTTAAATAACAGAGAGAAAGCCGAAATATTTTGTTTCACACTTCTTTCAAGTAAATTATGTGATATTTCTGGAATAACGAAAATACCGTTCTATTATAAATCGCGAGCCTCTCATATAGCTAATCTAGGACGACTATTAAAGCAATAAACCTTAAACTTGTTTGCTTACTTAAGTAAGCTGTGGAAACGGATCTATGTAGATTATCGTTAGGCCTATTATTTTTTTTACCGGGCAACCAGACTTTGACCGGACTGGTACCGGTACAAATATTCGTACTGACGATGGAGATGACTAATAGTTGTTTTCCAACTATAAAGAGAGGCTGCGTAGTAACACGTGACAAGAATAACCAATGAATCAGTACCAGGAAAGCCCCGTGAACAGTCTCAACCAATCGTCTGTGACCCGGATCGCCGGTAGCCAATCGTATTGCAACCGGTGATCCAGTCAAGCCGGGCTGGGAGCACCTGCTCGCCGGTCCTCCGCTAGCACTGGACAATAGTTTCTCAACAATTATACAATAAATATAAAACTATGACAAATACTATATACATCAATAGATTCCTACTACAAAGTCGAACATGCTGATACCCAACTTTATCAGGTAAAGACTTTAAAACTATAGTTTGAGTAAGTTAAACAATTCCAGTCGACGGAAATTAAGACGATGACAGTGACGTAAGCGTTTGTCAAGGCTGACAGTATTATTTCAAAGAATGCATAAAAGTTAAGATAATAAACATGGTTTAATATAAAATCAATGAAAGTTCATGATAATATCTGTCACAATAACATGGGATTAATTTATTAAGCAGCAAGCACATGTAAGTAAATCTATTTTGAGTTTATGTGAATTAGTTATTATCAATAAAATAGTGTGAATTGTAAAATGTTGAGCAAGTAACAATTTGATAAGTAGTGATTCTTACACTCTCCCCACCCTTATTAAAGAAAAATTCACCTGAATTTTGTAAATAATTTATAATTATTATGCAAATCTATGACTACCACATGCAATAAGAATCACAATATATTAACCATCAAGTTCTCACTAATTTGTGTCAACAATGCAAACTCAGTTATCTTTTGATATGTAAACCTATATATTATTTTGAAAGTCTTAATGGGATGGGGTCACATGACTTTAACAGATGGTCATTTACGGTATCCCTCATCATGGCTCCACACTCAATCATTGATAGCCATGACGATGCCTGTAATTTGTTGACTGCTATTTTTCTTAATGTTTCGTAAGTATAATACCTCGCCTTGATAATAGGACAGCAAGTTATTCTGTGAGGGGCAGTGCCTGGTAAGGCCAGGAAATTGAAATGGTCTAGAATGTCACATCGTTCCATATTCACTAAATCTTGGCCACGAGACTTAAGAATTTGCAGGGCTACAAACTCCCATTGTAGAAGCTTTTGATCTGCAGAAAGGGTCTTCCATCCCTTAGGAGGCCACAAGATGGTGAGGGGACCTTCCACCAGACTAACAGACTCATCTGTGTCCCATCAACGCCTGGCAGCCTGCCACTGTGGCATACCTCCTCGTCTCACCAACTTTGAGGCTCGGTATTCTAGGGTGGGTTGTGCTGGGAGTGGGATTATGTCGCTCGTTCTCTTTCCTGGTTTTTTAAAGTGAAAGGTACTGTTTCGGCTGTGTGGCTCGGGTACGGAAACATAAGGGGCTTTCAGGGATTCATCAGGAGCCTGTAATGCAACGTCGGGGTTCCTTAGGTGTTCACCAGGGGGTCTTTAAGGGTTCATCCAGCATCTGTAGGGGTTCACTAAGGGTTTGCCGGGGTTTAACAAGGGTCTGTAGGGGTTCATCCAGCATCTGTAGGGGTTCATCAGGGGTCTCTATGGGTTCATCCAGCATCTGTAGGGGTTCATCAGGGGTCTCTATGGGTTCATCCAGCATATGTAGGGGTTCATCAGGGGTCTCTATGGGTTCATCCAGCATCTGCAAGCGTTCATCAGGAGTGTGTAGGGGTTCAACAAGGGTCTGTAGGGGTTCATCCAGCATCTGTAGGGGGTTCATCGGGTGAAGCAGGTATAGAGGTAAGGTCCGGCATAGATAGGACATCGCCTAGAAGTCTTGTGGCAGTGAAGATTGGCAGGTCAGGTACGGTAAGGTCAGGCATGGAAAGGACATCGCCTAGAAGTCTTGTGGCAGTGGAGATTGGCAGGTCAGGTAGGGTAAGGTCAGGCATGGTACTGATACTTGTAGATAACGGAACTACTGTTTTTGCAGGGTCATGCTCTTTGCTGATAGGTGAAGATAACACGGAGGGTTTGGTATGCGTAGAAGTAGATGTGGCTCCAGCTGGAGATTGGTCTGTCGCGGGAGACGAGAGCAACTCTATGGGGATTGACACCATCAGGGTCGTTTTAGCTGCAGACGAAGGTACAGATGGCACATGGCTTGGAGACACCTGTGGATTAGGATCTGGGCTACATGTCCTCGGCCCCTTACTTCCGCATGGCTCCTGTTGGTGAGCTCTTTTGTAGCCGGCGGTTTGCATCTCAACTTTACAAAAGAGGGATTGGTGGATATTAATAAAGCCAGACAAGGATGACTTCAGGTCCTTGTCTGTAACCTCCTCTCCTGTAAAGGGAACTGCCTTAGAACCAGCAGGAATATCTGCAAGACGACGAGATAGGGTCCTCATTGCTTGGTTGTCATGAAATACATCGCTCGTAAGGTAGACTCGAAATGTTGTGAACACATGTTGAACATCAACACATACCAGTTCTGGGTTTAGCGTTAATTACAACAGCTTGAACTCATCCATGTCACTGTAGTCCAGCTCGCACTCATCATCAGTCAGCGGTCCGAGTAATTCCGCTGAATCCCAACCACTCAAACATTATTGTCACGACCTGGACGTTGGTTTGCCCTCCATGGCACGGCACCACTGCAGTATTAATGTCCTTATTTTGACGGCAGCTTGGGACAGTCTAGCAGTCTTCGGGTGTATCCTCATATATTCCTTGGGCTGGATAGCCCACCAGAAGCCGTTACCATCACTGAATAGGTCGAAGGGCATGTCTGAAGAAAGCAGACCCGCATGTAACTCCCTGTCGTGAACCTTTAAGTCGGATACTCGCTTGAATGTCCTTTCTTTGTTCGTGCAAAAAGGACACACTATCGTTAAAATACCATGGACCTTCCCTGCAGGGTTATTAAGCAGACTTTTCTTTGGAAAATCGGCGTGGCACAACCAACACTGGACCATTCTGCAAGATAGAATTTGCCATATCAAAGCAATTGTTCATTCCGCTTAAATTTTGATAAACAATGTATTATTTTTTTCCTCATTCATTGAATATCCTGAACTTATTTCTTTATGTTCTTGTACGCGTTCAAAATTTATTAGTAACACATGTACTTAATATTAAAATGCAATTAAATGCACTTAATTCATCATTTTGTTTATGCGCTTTCCAATAATAAATGCACTGTAATCATGTTGTCCTACTGTTCAAACTGCTCATGCATACTCTTGCTATATATATATATATATATATATATATATATACATTTTAACATACATTATAACAAAATGTAAAAATCAAAGTCATCAAATGATTGTGAGGCTTTATCGCTTCGACTCAAGTAATTCGCGACAGTTGAAAACGGATGCGATGTTGAATAAAGCGCGGCGACACGACGGTTAACGTAAATCCATAATCATGAGGATCATGGGAGAAACACCTTCTGGATTCCATCTTGGGCTCAGGAATTATTTTACAGCATTCTATCTCTTTATCCGGATTCTATGCAACATCTACAGCTTCTTGTGATCAGTGGATGATCAGGCCACATCAACAGGAACTGCATTCTACACTATCCTGGTCATAAGTACTTTTCGTCACATGGATCTTCGGTGCGTCCAGTGAACCGCCACCGTCACATTGACGAACATATTTAATCCAACTCCCATGGTACACTATGTCATTATATTATAAGCCGCCTTATAAAAGTAATCAACAGTTCCAGATACTTTCACGCAAGACAATAATTTGTCAAAAGACAAATTAATATTTATTTATTTTTTTTAAGTTTTTCTTTTGTTTTTTTCTGTTTTTGTTTTTTCATTATTCTTTTTAAAGTTTTTATAGTCCCTTCACTCTACTGGCATTGAACCATGTTGGTGGATTTCTACCAAGGTATGGTAGCAATCTGTCAATGTGGTAGACCTTTGCTGGCATTTTTGGGGAATTCTTCACAAGGTAGGTAGCGTCATCCAGTTTCCTGATGATTACATAAGGCCCTTTCCATTTCGAGGTAAGTTTGGAACAAACTTTAACACGACGACTGTGATTGTACAACCAAACAGATTGACCTGGAACGAGGTACCTTTTCTTAGCCTTCAAATCGTAGTCTTTTCTGATAGTTAGAATTGACCTTTAGACGTGTACGTGCAATTTCGCGAAAATCATCAACATACTGGTCCGCATCGACTTATTCATCACCATGGTCAGGACACCCAATTACTGCCTCCATTGGTAGCACAACATCTCGGCCAAGCATCAGCTTGTTGGGAGTTTTACCAGTAGCTGAATGTACGGAAGCTCGGTACTTGGGGAAGATACTTGTCCCAGTTCCTTTGGTCCTCTTCATAACACGGGGCGTCCGTGGTCGAGTGGTAAGAGTCTCTGACTTGCAATCACTTGCCCCTCACCGCTGTAGGTTCGATCCCTCAGGGGCCTAGGAACCTTTATGTGATGAAGCTATCCAGCTGGCTTGCGGAACGCCGGTGGTTCTACCCAGGTGCCCGCCCGTGCACGAAAATTGCCCGGAGGGGCACCTGGGGTCTTCCTCCACCAGTAGAAGCTGGAAAGTCGCCATATGACCTTAGCTGTTGGTGCGACTATAAAATCCAATTCAATTCAATTCTTCACAATACATTGTGAGCATGGCCTGTAGAGTTCTATTGAATCGTTCCACTGCACCATTAGCCTGGGGTCTCATGCGGCTGGTACGTATTTTGTCTATTTTCAGGAAGTCACATACTTCCAAAAGTAGTTTGGACAAGAAATTGGTACCTTGGTCACTCAGAAGTTGTAAGGGTGTTCCAAAGCGACAAATGAACTCACTGACAATAATTTCCACAATTGTTTGGGACTCCTTGTTTACTGGTTTTGTAAAGCATATGCCTCTGTCCACTTGGTAAATAAATCCATTAGAACAAGGATATACTTGTTCCCTTGAAAGTGGTAATGGACCAAGGATGTCTAGGACAATCTTTTCCATAGGTTCACCTACAAGGAATTGACATAACGGGGCTCGACCTGGGGCCGAAGAGGACTTGCGGGCTGTACACTGGTCGCAACTCTTGCAGTATCGACTAACATCGTCCCTCATACCTGGCCAGTAAAAGGACCTCTTTATCCTGAAAAGCATCTTTTCACTACCAAGATGCTACCAAGATGCCCTGCACTCGGTATATCATGGAAGTGATGAAATATCTCGGACCTTCTACTGGCTGGAACCACAAGCAAAAGGTTATCCTTGTTTGCGTCGGTCAAAGAATGTGCAGTGGAGTACACCATCTACAAGTTTAAGGCGGTCCCACTGTCTCTAGAGTGTTTTCGTAAATGAAGATCGGTCTGAGATTTTATCCCAGTCAGGTCAACCGGTTTCAGAAGCTATGGCACTGAGCAAAGGGTTCATAGTTGCATCCTGTCTCTAATCTTTCTGTATACCAACCTTGTCCCAACCGTCAATGAGAAACAAATCCTGTGTCGAGTTAGAAGACGTAATTACTCGAACTTTTCCCCCTGGTAGTGACGAAACAGTTTCAGACACTATAGGCAGAAGTTTACCCGGTTGAGGTCGACCACCCTCATCATCTGAATCGCTCCCGATTTCATCGTTAAGTCTCTCTTGCACACTCGGCATGGTCGCCTAGAGAGAGCATCAGCATTGGAGTGTTTCAGACCCGGGAGATGTACAACAGGCAAACTGTATGTCTCAATCTCTTGGATCCAGCGAGCGATTTGTCCTGATGGTTTCTTTAATTGTTTAACCAGCTGACTGCCGCATTGCCTGTCCTGACAAGAGTGGACTGGCCATACAGGTAAGAGTGGAATGTTCTCAGGGCAAGGATCACTGCAAGTAGTTTTTTCCTGATAGTGCAGTATGATGTCTCGTGTTTGTTGAGAGTTTTGCTCATATAAGCAATAACACTCTCTTGGTCATCTTGCACTTGAGAGAGGACAGCACCAACTGCTTTATCGCTAGCATCGGTATCCAGTATGAATGGGATCCTGGTAACGGGTGGGCCAGAATGGGGGAGGTTGTAAGTGCAGTCTTTAATTGGTCAAAGGCCAGTTGAAACTCATCGGTCCACACAAACTTGGCACCTTTGTCGCAAAGCTTATGGAGTGGTTTTGCAATCTTAGCAAAACCTTTGACAAAGCGTCGGTAATAGAAGCAAAGACCAAGGAAACTTCTTGTTTGCTTGGCTGTGTGAGGGATTGGCCAATCTCTTACGGAGGAAATCTTTTCGGGATCGGTGGCAACACCTTGCTCAGAAACAACATGTCCTAAGAACTTGGCTTCTACTTGGAAAAGGCACATTTCGATGGCTTCAGTTTCAAATTGACTTCAAGCAACCTGTCGAAGATTCGTGTAAGCCGTTGAAGACCTTCATCGACAGATTTACTTGGAGAAATTATGTCATCCATATATAGGAGTAACTCGATCCACTGAAGTCCTCGCAGCACATCTTCCATTAGGCGCTCAAATGTAGATGGGCTGTTTGCTAAGCCAAATGGTATAACAGCCCATTGGAAAAGACCCAAACTTGTTGCAAAACTGGTCTTTTGACAGTCCTCGGGTGCCATTCCGGCCAAAATCCAGAATTAAGGTCCATCGAGCTATATCACTTCGAACCGGAAAGTGCGTCGAGGCATTCATCTACCCTGGGAATCGGATAGGCATCTTTGACAGTTAAGTCATTCAGAACTCTGTAGTCTACACAGAATCTGATGGAGCCATCTTTGTTTGTAACCATGACAACAGGCACTATTTGATATTTTAATAGAAAGTCTTGCCAAATGATACCATCTTGCTTCACATCACACACCATAACACTTTGTTCAAATTCATACCCTCCTAAAATAACGTTAATTGTCGTGCTTCCATAAGTCTTTATTGTATTACCACTTACTTCATGACCTATAGATTGAACTGGATTAGGGTAGGTTTAATGTCACTCTGAATATTATTGTACATAGTGCATGACAGGATAGATGTGGTGGACCCATTGTCTACTAAGAATTCTACAGGGAGATTGAAAAGTTCACCTTTGGTATAAAACCCATTGTCCCAACCAGAGTTTCACCTATATGACCTGTTCTTACTGAATCTTTTGATAGTGGAATAGGCCGTTCTACATTAACAGTAGCATTTGTCGACTCATGGCCTACTGAGTCGACATGTTCTCGTTTCCCGAATGCTGCTGCATGTTAGGTTGGTGGTTCACAGCTTGGTGATTAACAGGTTGATTGTTAATTGTTTGGCAGTCATTGAGACGAGGTTGGAACTTATTACCCCATTGGCTATTTGGATGGGCTTGGTTCTGTGGG